>OV651816.1:87115825-87194125 GCA_927349885.1 Psylliodes chrysocephalus | reverse complement strand
ATTTGCACTTTTTTATTACAGCTATAAATGATATAGAGGGTGATGCGGCATATTATTTTTCCTTTTATTTATGTTTGAGTTTTTTTTGTTAGAGTACACGTCTAGTTATAGTGAGTATTTTGTGGTTAAGTTGACAAACCACTTAGTTCCGTAATTGGTTTCGTAGAGTCCTATCATTTTATGAAGAGTTAGAGGCCGTCAGGGAAGATATTTCACACGTCGGATTGTTATTTCATTCCCGTTTAAACTACATTACCTGCCTATTAAATACCTGGGACCTTTTTGGATGAAAACATTTTATACTGGTATTTTATTTGTTAGAATAAAAAAATCAAAAATATATATTCAGAGAAATTACAATAATTATTATAAGGTACAAAGTAACTAATTGGCAACTGAGAAGAAATACGTTTTCTTGCGAAGCGCCAGGCGCTTGCCTTATTATTTAAAAAAATAAAAATAAAAAAAGATTTTTTCTACTAGCGTGCGGAAAAGTCCACTTTTCCGCACTTATTTTAGTGTTGAAATAGTCACTTTTCCGCACTAGTGCGAAATAAACTTTTTTCCGCACTAGTAAATTTTTAGTATACTGACATTTGAATATTTAAAATATATATTTGTATGGTTGTAGTTTACAAAAACAACTGAAAAATTAAGAAATTTATTAATAAATATTTATTAATAAAAAGAAACGTATGTTTCAATAATTTTTTAATGACCCTGGTATGAGCCTCATCAAATGAATGTCAAATAATAATAAACATCTGACATTTTTTATTTGTCACTTTGAATCATCGTACCAATAAAGAAAAAATAAACCTGTCAGTCAAAACACTACCTTGTCTAAACCAATTTTACCGTCGCATCTTTTTCTAAAGTCTATTCAAATTTAATTTACGCCTGATGTAAACAGAAGCAGGTGGATGCTAAAATTGAGCAGGGCCGTATTTTACTTTTCCGTCTTGCAAAAATGTAAAATAAAAGAGTGTAATTGTGAAATTATTTTTTTATTACGATAAAAACATATTTTGTAAACTAAAACTATAAAATAAATGCCGTACACGGTCTCCCAGACTTTAGTGACATTTCTGAACGAAGATAGATGAGCGACATAAACTGCGTTAATCTGCAATACAAATTAATAAATGTATTTGACTTTAAAAGAGATGGTTTCATTATATTTAGTTCATTATATATGTCTACTGTGATACAGAGCATTAAAATAATCATATTTTAAAATTATATTAATAATAATAATAATAATGTTTATTCAAAAAGAAATAGTGTTTTACAAGAACAAGATAATGATAATACAATCAGATACAAATAAATAAATATATATAATTTAATTAACAAATTTTTATCGAATAAACATGGACCACCGTACGACTCGCTTATGACCTACACAGGTTGCGCGCGAGTTTTCTTGTTTAATTCCATTATTTAAATTCAATTTTTTTTTTTTTTTTTTTTTTTTTTTTTTTTACGTATTAATGTACTTTTTAGTTCTAATTAATTTATGTCTCTTTCAATTAGAGAATGAATAATGGACCTTTCAACATTTAAAATAAATGATTTAATAAATGATTTTAGAAGATCTATTGAATTGATTGATATTAAATATATTTTATACACGTTCGGCAAAAAATTGTAGATTACGGTACTTAAAAAATTTAATGATCTCTGTCCTATGGTCTTGTTTCTTAGAGCAATTTGGGTATTCTCTTCAAGTCTATATCGGGTATTATAATTATGTTTAATTGTTTGAATTATGGATTTATTTTTATAAATATATATAACGACATTGAAAAAGTATGCTTGTCTAACATCCAATAGTGATGTTTCTTTAAATAGAGAATTATACAGGGTGTCCAAATAATTGCAAATTCTTTAATAGCTAATATATATCTACTAAAAGCATTAAAAAAACTTTAAATATAAGATGTATTTGGTATTTGAATTTGGTATTTGATTTAAAATTATGCATCTTAAAAAGAAACCTTTTGTATTTTTGATATTTTTGTTCTTCATTGTTCTTGTTCTACTAGTATTTAGATTGGACAACTTGTACACTGTATTATAGCAATATTCCTTACTTGACTTAGCACTATTCTGAATCGGATAAATTAGTTAGACTTGAAAGGCTATCTTCATTAATCAAAATTACAAGTGGTTCTACCTGAACCTCTATAATATTAGAGAGTTATTGCAAGTTCACTTAAGGTCAGTCACTATTAGTGCCGCTCTTATTTTGACATCTGAGCATGCGTAGATCACTAACTTTAACAAAGATTGTGCCTGTCCTTAAAAGAGAGTTATTGCAAGTTCACTTAGGGTCAGTCACTATTAGTGCCGCTCTTATTTTGACATCTAAGCATGCGCAGATGTTTATGTTCTAAAACTGACTTTATTAAGGATTGTGCTTGTCCTTAATTGTGGCAGCAGGTAGTGGCGACTTTATAGCTTTCGGATGCGCTCGTCATTTAAACCGTCTTAAATTATAATTTATAATGCCTCTTAAATATTAGGTACTGTTATAGAATTTATTTGACTCTAATTACGATGTCACTGCCCAATCGAATTAGGTGAAGAACAGGCTTGAGATTCTGAAAAATTGGAAGCAGCAATTTTCCTTCGGAATTCGTTGGAGGGGGTCTCTGGTAGTCTAAATTCAAAAAGTTGGGATTCCAAAGTTGTCGCTACCTCCGCCATCTTGATTTAAAGGGTTATTTTTTGTATCTTGAATAACTCATTTATTTTCAATTTTACAAGGAAAATAGTATTTACAAAAGTTATTTAAAATTAAATTTCCTACAATTCTGCTTTTTTTTGTACGATCGATTTTTTCGATTTAAACCCGAAAAGAGGGGGTGAATTTTTGGTTATAGAATAACTCGTTTATTTTCAATTTTACGAGAAAAATTGTTATAAACAAAGTTGTTTAAAATTAAATTTCCTACAATTCTGCTTTTTTTTGTACGATCGATTTTTTTCGATTTATACCCGAAAAGAGGGGGTGAATTTTTGGTTATAGAATAACTCGTTTATTTTCAATTTTACGAAAAAAATTGTTATAAACAAAGTTGTTTAAAATTAAATTTCCTACAATTCTGCTTTTTTTTTGTACGATCGATTTTTTTCGATTTATACCCGAAAAGAGGGGGTGAATTTTTGGTTATAGAATAACTCGTTTATTTTCAATTTTATGAGAAAAATTGTTATAAACAAAGTTGTTTAAAATTAAATTTCCTACAATTCTGTTTTTTTTCTGTACGCTCGATTTTTTGTATTTACCCCTGAGAAGAGTGGGGGTAAACTCTTATCATTGTATTATCACGTTTCTTTTTAATTCCAGGTATCAGCAAAAAAAAACAAACAGAAAAAATAACGGTACAACATCAATAATAAACGTGACAATACAATACTTAGGTTCACCCCCACTCTTCTCAGGGATAAATACAAAAAAATCGATCGTACAAAAAAAAACAGAATTATAGGAAATTTAATTTTAAACAACTTTCTTTATAACAATTTTTCTCGTAAAATTGAAAATAAACGAGTTATTCTATAACCAAAAATTCACCCCCTCTTTTAGGGTATAAATCGAAAAAAATCGATCGTACAAAAAAAAAGCAGAATTGTAGGAAATTTAATTTTAAACAACTTTGTTTATAACAATTTTTCTCGTAAAATTGAAAATAAACGAGTTATTCTATAGCCAAAAATTCACCCCCTCTTTTCGGGTATAAATCGAAAAAAATAGATCGTACAAAAAAAAGCAGAATTGTAGGAAATTTAATTTTAAACAACTTTGTTTATAACAATTTTTCTCGTAAAATTGAAAATAAACGAGTTATTCTATAACCAAAAATTCACCCCCTCTTTTCGGGTATAAATCGAAAAAAAATCGATCGTACAAAAAAAAGCAGAATTGTAGGAAATTTAATTTTAAACAACTTTGTTTATAACAATTTTTCTCGTAAAATTGAAAATAAACGAGTTATTCTATAACCAAAAATTCACCCCCTCTTTTCGGGTATAAATCGAAAAAAATCGATCGTACAAAAAAAAGCAGAATTGTAGGAAATTTAATTTTAAACAACTTTGTTTATAACAATTTTTCTCGTAAAATTGAAAATAAACGAGTTATTCTATAACCAAAAATTCACCCCCTCTTTTCGGGTTTAAATCGAAAAAATCGATCGTACAAAAAAAAGCAGAATTGTAGGAAATTTAATTTTAAATAACTTTTGTAAAAACTATTTTCCTTGTAAAATTGAAAATAAATGAGTTATTCAAGATACAAAAAATAACCCTTTAAATCAAGATGGCGGAGGTAGCGACAACTTTGGAATCCCAACTTTTTGAATTTAGACTACCAGAGACCCCCTCCAACGAATTCCGAAGGAAAATTGCTGCTTCCAATTTTTCAGAATCTAAAATACTAATCCGATTGGGCTAATTAGTGGCTGGCTTTATAGAAATTTGCAATATCTCTCTATTAAGGATAGGCACAATCTTTATTAAAGTTAGTGATCTGCGCATGCTCAGATGTCAAAATAAGAGCGGCACTAATAGTGACTGACCTTAAGTGAACTTGCAATAACTCTCTATTATCCAACTCCCACATTTTTACTTCAACTTTTTGGCGAACATGGTCGATACACTTTTTCCATTTTTCTGGAGAAATTAATAATATTACTTCTTCAAAAAGAATTTTAATGTCTCCAGATTTAAATGTTGAGTTTTTATCTGCTACGTATTGTTTAACGTCAACCTAGATTAATTCAATAGGGTCAAGTTCACAATGATACGGAGACATGTGAAGTATATTATGTTGTTTTGCTGCTTAGCCATTTAATCTTTTACATACCTATCATAATGTTTATGTTGCTTACCAAGTTTTAGAAGTTGGATCTTAAGCATTTGGTAGTCGAATTCAATTTTTTTCCCTTATAGCCATTTTTAAATATCACCTTTTTTAGACGTCGTAGATATTTTTTCCAGCTTTCTCGAATAATAATAATGCAGTTATCTTCTAATTTTGGTAGGGTGTTTGAAAACCGCTCTTTGAACGATTCTCCACACATTTCTTCATGGTAGTCACCGGATTTTTCAACTCAAATAAATAAAGTGTATTAGAGACAAAGCCTTCTTCACTTCCAATATGGCATATAATGGATGTCTGGATGAAAAAACCGACATATCGAAACATACTTTTGATTTGGTGTGGCCTGCGTTAATCCAAGTCTCATCAAGATAATATATTTTTTGCTTTTCTTCTCTGTACCGTTTTATTTTTTTTTTTTGGCGTAGGACGAAACAATTTCATTTTTGTCTAAAAGCAAACTATTTTTTCCTCGAGTTTTAAATTTAAAATTAAGGGTTTTGAAAAGCTTGTAAAATGTAGCTCGCTTAAAAGTAGACAAATATGGATCATCGTTGACTTCTTATAAAATCTTATCAATTGTTGGAAGTTAATTTCTAAAGAAGAATTGATGTACTTTGCGCCTAATTGCATTTTTATCAAAATCATCCACAGAGCCACTAATTTGTTTATAACGTAGCTTTCTTTTTGGTTCAGAAAATTTACGAATCTGCCTATACTCCTTCATAACATTAAAAACGGTTTTAGCGCACATCCCTGTTTTATCAGCAACTCTCCTTTCAACATCATGTACCAACATATCAGGGTTCTATAAAATTTAATGCTTATAAATATTAAGAAACATTTCTTTAGTACGGATGACCAAATGTCCCTTTTTCAGTCGCTTTTTAGAAGGAGTAACAACATTTTTCTGGACTTTATCTGCTGTATCTGTGGAGGACATAGTGTCACGCAGCAATTACAAAATATAGTCAATTAAATGTCCATAAAATAGAGTAAAACATGTTCAAACTAACAACAACCACAAAAACAAAAAAAAATAAATAACACAATATATGTGTATCTAAACTATAATATAATGAATTATAATCAATCAAACACACAAAATGTCCAAACTAACCAACACGCTGAATGCTACCAAAACGCCGTTTATAATTATCCAAATTGAACTGAATTCGACCCTGACAAAAAATATTTGCGCGTCGTCTAAATGACTAACGACCGATTAACCAATAGAAGCGCAAAAAAATGTCACGTGGGCTGTTGCTGGATGGGAGAAATTGTTTTGACGAGGCGTAAATGAAATCTGAATAGACTTTAGAAGATAATTTTTCATGGATTCTTCAGACGAAGATTTGCCAGAGTCAGTTTTGGAAGCGGCTAGAACTGCAAACTTGGATCTACTACCATCAAAATCTCGTTATAGGTATGAAAAGGAATATATTTTATTTGAAAATTGGTGCCAAAATAAGGGAATTAAAACTTTGAAAGAAGACGTTTTTTTGGCTTATTTCGCTGAAATTTCCAAAACATACAAGCCAAACACCCTTTGGTCCAGGTACTCAATGTTAAAAAGTGTAATTAAATTCAAAAATGACGTCGATTTAGGCAAGTTTTTCAAGGTCACGACATATATAAAAAACAAAACATTGGATTTAGACCAAAAAAGGCAAACATTTTCTCAAAAGAAGAAACAAAAGTCGCTACGATCTTTGGTTTGGCGAGCGCATGTAGACGAAAAGAATTAACAAAGATGTCTTTAGATCATATTGATGGCAAAGGAAATATTTTATTGATAAATACCCCAGACACAAAAAATCACTCTTTCAGAAGCTTTGCGATTTCTGAGGAAGCTGAAAATGAAAAATTGCTCAATTTGTTCAGAAACTATGTGAATTTAAGAAAGCCTGAAACCCCAGATAAGCGATTTTTCGTGAAATGTAAGAAAGGAACTTGCACTGTACAATGTATCAGAATAAATACCTTCGGAAAAATGCCATCAGAGATTGCAAGTTATCTGAAGCTTCCAAATCCTGAATTATATACGGGCCACAGTTTCCGACGTTCCGCCGCCACAATGCTTGTAGATTCCGGAGAAGGAATAACAAATATTAAACGCCTCGGAGATTGTAAATTTTCTAGCATCGCAGAAGGTTATGTAGAAAGCTCACCAAGTTTCCAAAAGGGCCTATCGAATAAAATATTAAACTTCAGTGACGATGTCTCTGGTCCTTCCACTAGTCAGCAGCTGTCACCAGTAAAGCCTTCCAAAATGACCTCTTCCAGCCAAGTTCCCATCGCCACGGTTGCAACAATTAGTGCTGACAAAGCAGTGGAAAACCAAAATCTGACTTCATTGGAAAACATTTTAGCCTCTGCAATTACTTTGCAGAATGCTACAAATTGCACGTTCAATATTAATATTAAGAATAATTCATTTGTTGATATGTAGTTATTAATAAATGAAGAGGTTGAGTGGTGTGTACACACTGGGTAATAAGAAATGAATCGAGAGAGTATTTAAAGTGTATAAAATTGAGTTTTATTCAATAATAATAAATGTTTATTTATGTTAACTTTTGGGTTTTTTCCGCACGCTAGTAGAAACAATAGTGTACCTTACACGTGCGGAAAAGTATCACTTTCCGCACTTGTTAGGTAAACTACTATATTTTTATTTCTTTTTTTTTTTCGCAACTGGTGACATGATTAATTTTTCCTAACCAGTTTCTTAATGTTCAACATAATGCAACTGGTTGCGTAAAGTAGATCATTTGACACTGGCTGCGATTACAAAAAATGTCATTTTATATGTCAAAATTAGAAAAACCATTTTTTTGTTATTTGCTACCAAGAAATCAATATCCTTAACATAATTGACATTTTGCGTTTCTAAGATATTATTTAATTCTCCTATGCGCTACCAGCATGACGGCAGCGCGCCAACTAAACATATGTACTAAAGGGCGATTTTGCGTGTATTGACATTATCATTTTTAATAGAATTTGTATTTAAAAAATGTGTTTTTTGGTTTTAATAAAAATATATTGATTAATAAAACGAGTGAAAAGATTAATTTATTATATTTTATACTTCTATTATTTCAGCAAAACAAAAATAAGTATATTTAATAAAAAAATTATTAAAACATGTGTACAGAATAGGTAATTAGGCAACAGTATTTACGAGAAAGTGTATAAAAAGTTGCATAATGAAGTTAAAGGTTAATATCAAACGTGGATTCAAAATTTATTTCCATAAAACAGTTGTAATATTGTAATATTCTCGAATGTAATTTATACTTGTTTTCTTCATTTTCAGTTTGAAAGAAAACGTAGAATTAATTATTAAATAAATGTTTTCCAATCAGTCTTAAAATTGCAATCCAGATACAGACAATCAAGGGCAGAAAATATATCCTTTCTGAACATGCACTTTAAGGAATTTTGAAATACATCGTAAAATATTAATAATTTAAGTATATACCATTCAGTTTTCTACCATTTTCAATAGGTATTAGATACTCTTGTTACAAAAATAAAGGTTTTTAATTACTTTTCCCTTCTTAATGGAATTATAGGTGCGTTTATTCATAAAATTTACACTATTTTCTTTTTGCTAGTATTTTCACAATTTACAACACAACAACTCCGGTTGCTCATTGTATTGCTTGTAACATTTTTTTAAAAAATAAGTAAAATATATACTTATGTTTGATAAGCCAAAATTACAAAATATCGCCCAAATTATCCGCAGCTAGCGCTAGTATCGCTTTTGCTTCCTCTGCCATAACTTCGCACTAAGCGAATAAATAGGTTTTTAGCATTAATTATTAAAGTTTTGTTCTCAAATTTGGCTTTTATTTTAACTACCATTCAAACTAAATAGGCTGTGCGACTCGTATAGTATGGATTTAATTAATGCAATAATAATGAATTAACATATATTGAAAAAACTTAGTTATATCTATTTAAAGTTGACTTATTTTACGCCATTGTCTTCGAACTAAAATGTTTGCTGGATGGAAATTAGTTTCCTGAATTGACTAACTAATTCGTTTTATGCCATTACCCAAAATCAACTGTTTTGGATCAGACAAGTTTTGAAATTCTCTACTTCATATTACACTTTAGTTTATATACCCTATTATACACTTCCAAACTTTTGTTTAAATAGTTATAATTGCCAGCAGTGTTGCCAGAATATATTTTTGTAATGTACCAGATTTATTTAAAAAATCAGATTTCATAAAAATGTACTAGATTCTATAAAATTACCAGATTTCTCTAATTATGAAGTATTGTCATTAAAGAGCAAAAAAAGGTTCATAGAGAATACGAACAACAATTTTAAACAATTTCTAACACTATTTTATCTCTCAAACAATTTTTGAAAAAGATTTAACATCTTTTGATAATATTTTATCTTTCGAACAGTTTTTAAACAAATTTCTAACAGTAATCTCGAGCAATTTTTAACAACTTTTTTTATCCCTCGAGCAATGTTTGTACAAAATTTTTTGTAAAATTTTTAACACTAATCACTCGAACAATTTTTAACAGTTTTTTATTTTTCAAGCTATTTTTAAACAATATTTGATCTCATGCAATTTTTGAGCAAAATTTTAACAATTTCTAACACTATTTTATCTCTCGAGCAATTTTTGAAAAAGATTTTAATACCTTTAGATATTATTTTATTTCTCGAACAGTTTTTAAATTTTTTTTTTTATCTCTTGAGCTATTTTTAAACAATATTTTATCTCTTGATAAATTTCTAACAGTATTCTATCTCTCGAATAATTTTTAACAACTTTTTTTTATCCCTCGAGCAATGTTTGTACAAAATTTTTTGTAAAATTTTTAACACTAATCACTCGAACAATTTTTAACAGTTTTTTTAATTTTCAAGCTATATTTGAGCAAAATTTTAACAATTTCTAACACTATTTTATCTCTCGAGCAATTTTTGAAAAAGATTTTAATACCTTCTGATATTATTTTATCTCTCGAACAGTTTTTAATTTTTTTTTATCTCTTGAGCTATTTTTAAACAATATTTTATCTCTTGATAAATTTCTAACAGTATTCTATATCTCGAGCAATTTTTAACAACTTTTTTTTATCCCTTGAGCAATGTTTGTACAATTTTTAACACTATTTAATCACTCGAGCAATTTTTAACAGCCTTTTTTTACCTTTCAAGCTATTTTTGAATAATATTTGATTTCTCGTGCAATTTTTGAGTAAAATTTTAATAATTTCTAACACTATTTTATCTCTCGAGCAATTTTTATTAACATTTTTTATCTTTCTACTAATTTTTAAACATTGTTTTATCTCTCGAGAAATGTTTAACAGTATTTTTTAATTCTCGAGTAATTTTTGAATAATATTTTAATAACTTATGATACTATTTTATATCTCGAACAGTTTTTAAACCTTTTTTTATCTCTTGAGCTATATTTCAACAATATTTTATCTTTCGATAAATTTCTAACATTATTCTATTTCTCGAGCAATTTTTAACAACTTTTTTATCTCTTTAGCAAATCTCGAGCAATGTTTGCACAATATTTTACTCAAGCATTTTCTAATAGTATTTTATCGAGGAATTTTTAAACAATGTTTTATCTATCGAGAAATTTCTAATAGTAGGCATGTCTTGAGTCAATTTTGAACAATATTTTTTCTCAACAAATTTTTCAATAGTATTTTATCCCTCGAGCAATTTTTGAACACGATTTTAACAATTAATAATACTATTTAATCTCTCGATAAATTGTTAAATATTTTTATCTCTCATTAAATTTCTAACAGTATTTTTATCCATAGAGTAATTTTTGAACAATATTTTACCCCTCAAGCATTTTCTAATACTATTTTAAACTTCGACCAAGTTTTAACACCATTTTTTACCTCTCAAGCTATTTTTGAACAATATTTGATCTCTCGTGCAATTTTTGAACAATGTTTTATCTCTCGAGAAATGTCTACTATTTTATCTCTGAAGCAATTAGGCATTCCAACGACCTGTCCAAATGGCTACCAGTGGGTAATTACAGTTTAGATATGGCAACCCTGTTGTCATTAACAGGGTCAATGATACATATATATAGTTATATAGATTGCTCAAAGCTGGTCGATTACGAGCGGCCATATTGCCTGGCAAATATTTATTAATTTGAATCGGTTTATCAAAAATGTGTTTTAAAACCAATTTTTAGCCTTAGATATTTAAAAAAAAATAATTGCTTACATTTTTACTTCAAGGCATAACCTTATGTTTATTTTGAAAAATATGGATGATCAATCTATGTAACTATCTATTTCATTGACCTTGTCAAATCACCAGGCCTACAGGGTTGCCATATCATAACCCACTGGTAGCCATTCAGTTTGGAATGCCTAATTTTTAACAGTTATTTTAATTTCTCTGACAATTTTTGAACAATTTATTTTACACTTCAAATGGAAACATAGACTGAAAAAAGTACTAGATTTTGCTTCGAGTGTACTAGAGTACCAGATTCTCACAGAATGTACTAGATCTAGTACAATTGTACTAGAATGGCAACACTGATTGCCAGCATAAAGCTAAATTCTGACTTATCCGTTAAACTTATACATGATGTTACTCAACCCTTTGCCAATCTTTTACAGGACACACAAACAAAAAAAAAATCAATATCATTTTCCCCAAAAGTCAGAACTAACAAAAAAAAATACGGATTTCGCATTCCTTGCAACCATCAAGGACATTGGAAAAGATAATAACTTTTTTCATATTTTTCTAACCATCATTTCTACAATTTTTTGTTGTAATATTTAAATAGAGAATATAATCACGTGACGTTCTGTTCGACCATGTTACGGTTCGCATTTTATCATTGCAATATTTATATAAAAGTTAAATAATTTAATATTAAGCTTACCTGTCGATAAAAGAAAACACAAGATTGTTCAAATTATGTATAATACTTTTCTATAACCTGTACCTGAATCTAAACAAACAGTTTGACATAAATTATCAACTTCCTTCTTCTCTATTATGAATCTAGTAGCAATTGTTCAAATTCCAAATTACTTCTTCTTTACTAAAATCTACATTTACTTTAATTTATTCAAATTTAAGTTCAATACCAAGATTATCTTGTCCTAAAATATGGTAATTTGTTGGCAACCCTAGATTGTCATTCTGACTGAAGAACTTCCTTCCTCTTCTGTCCATGTAATAATTGAAAATTAACGAATTTTATTCGGATTATTTAGTTTACCTTTAAAGTATATTTGTCATTATTGGCAGCAACATTGTTGTGGAAATAATACTTTTCTTCCAAAGGCCACCTAATATCTACGGTAAGTCTCTACCAACCATGCTTTAGTTTATTTGTATAATATTCCATCTATTTTAGGCCTTCTTGTTTGTATCTCTTCACTTTGTAGAGCTTCTCGTGCCGCTCCTGTAGTATTTAGTAGTTAGTATTTAGTTTGTACTATAGATCATTACTTCCTGCTTAGCTGTTTGGTCCAGCCCTTAGTAACCGGTCGTTAACACTGACGTGAACAACCCCTGGATGGTATTCATCAGGAAAAAAGAACAAGTAAAAACGTTTCATTACTTACTTCATTGCTTGAGCTTTATTTTAGTCTCGCTTAGCTTCCTTGTATATTATTACTATTAACATTACCTTGTATCACCTTTCTGTATATATTGTTAATAACATCACTGTCATAGTAGTATCATCTTGTAAAAAATCATAGCCTTTAGTATTATTACCTCATTACATTAAATGCGGTATTGTTTAACCTTAAAAGTTGAATTTGTATTTAGCTAGTTCGCATTCTATTGAATAGTTTTAGTTTAGAAAATCTAAGTGGGTATTGCATTTTATTTACCCTTACTTTTATTGGCTGTTTTGGCATAGCTTATTTAGCTTCTCGTAGATCCTAAAATAAAATATATATAGATAAAAACGTAAGTTTATTGTATTAAGTAGTATAAGATTTAGGTATATTTTCGGTATAATTTTATGCTTTTATGCGCTTCGTACTTAGCTTGTTAACGATTGGTACCAAACGGACAACGATGTTATTTTAAAAAGTGGTGTAATATATTTGCTGGATATGTTCCACGTTTCTGATTAAACGGCTGACCAGTTGCTGGAGTATTAAAAGGTTAAACCATACTTTTATTTATCTTTCCATGACCCTATCTCTCAGATTATTGTAAATAAAATTAATTGATCTAGTCACCCTTATGTCAAGTGAGAAGAGCTGCATTACAACTCCAAACCTTGAGGCAACGTAACAACCAATCGATGTAACTCAATTTTGTTAATACTAGGTGACAATACTATTGTATTATCGCTGTGGTACAGTAAATTTCTTTCGATACAAACCGTTATCTGTCAGTTACAATCGTTTTCATATGGTTTCTATCATACTTATTTTACTCTTTCTCTAAATATACGTTCGTGGTACACTTAAATAACAATAATTTTAAATTACAACTCGGTACAGGTCAAATCTTTGGACAATTCAACGAGTGTGAAGCTCGAGTTGTATTTTGGGCGTTGGGTCTGATATAAGTGACATTTAAAAAAATTGTCGGTAACGGGCGGCATCGGGATAAATTTTGAGGACACTGTCACTGTCACTTCCCTTGTTATAAATCCACGTCTCATTCATAAAAACAGGCTTAAGGTTATCCAGCTCTATCTCCTTGTTAAAATTTTCCAAAAACGATATTTTACATCAGATATTTCTTCAGAAAATCGTTTATCTAACGATTTTATCTATTATAGTTCAGCTGTGTGACCAGTCACGGTCTTATATGATGAGTGACTGAACTCGTAGACCTCAGGGAATATTTAGACGTTAGATCGATGGAATTTATGAGCTGAATAAATAGGAAAGAGAGGGCATCCAAATGTATCGTAATAAAGCGTATGTGGTTGAATTACCGCCATGTCTACCCTAGAGGAGGGAAGGCAGAATGGAACCCAAGCTTGATTGGGTAAAACTTGCCGAAAACCCTCAGGGAGACCAAAGAGGTGTCCGAAATGACCAAAATATTAGTTGCGGGACCCACTTTTAAAGTTCAACTCCTTTACAAATCTAATCTACATTACTATAGATAATATTTTATCTACAGACCATTTGAAATAACGAACAAATAAATACTTTCCTTTAAAATAAAATTGAATTGCTTTTTAGTTTGTCCTGGCAATACAATCTTAAATTTAAGTAATTATTTTCATCTTATCTAAACAGTTGTATTGCATTGCATCTAAAAGTTAATGGGGTGAGATGGTATGAGTTTTACGATTGAAAAAAGGTTAAACTTGTGAATTAAATTCTGAAGACATTTTAATATTAACGCTGGAATTCTTCAAGAGTTTCATACTCTTTGTATTCTGGATTTAAAGCATTCCGGCTATGAACAATGTACATATCTCTAGCTAGGAAAGTATTCCAGATACATTAATTTACTTATTACAACGCTGTTCTGTTATATTCGTTGTATTGGGTGTTAAGATATTCGACCGACAACGTTATACAAATGATAGCTTTTCATAATAAAATGAACCTGGGCTTAGTTTCTGAGATACAGGGCGTTGATTTTTTTTTTTAGTTTACAGCTACGCTTACTCCTCTTTTCAAATAAAATTAATGCTTACCAATCACAGGTCAGTACACGGAAAAAATTATGGAAGAAAGTACATTTGTTTTCTAGATTAAATGGGATAGAGGCAATTTTTGATAAAAAATTTCAACTTTTTATAGAAAATGTATTGTAGATTTATTTTCGATAATATTTAGTAAAAATATCCCTATGCCTCATAAGAAATTGTTATAATTGTCTCCATTGATTGTATGAATTTATATTAAAATATAATATTATATTGCCTTTCATAAAATTTTATACGAAAATTTTAAACAATTAATAAAATATTTTTGTTACAATCCCTTTAGATAAATAGTACAAAAAACTAAGTGATAGTCTTCCGTCTATAAAATATTAAACAACCAATAGTGGATTTTTTACCAACTTTACATGATTTTCGTTTGAGAGTTTGTGGATGATGCAACACATTCAAATTGTTAGACACATCTGTGGGAACATTTCTGGATCTTAGTAGTATACCCGTACAACTATACCCAAGTTTAGTCATTTTTCTAAGAAGGATAGGGTTGCAACGCATTAATGAGGCTATCGTGGGTTCTGCCTTTTATCTCAGGGAAGGAAACGCTTTGTAAATAAACATTAAATAATAAAATAATATTTCTTGATTGATTAGGTTTATTCTTTTAGTAATTAACTCGAACGTAATTCAATAGATATGTACAGAGTAAAAATCAAAGGATAATTATAACCATCTATCTCCTGTTATAAAGGCAATCATATAATGCAAATTATAAGAGATAAAAGGGAAATAGATTAAACTACCTCTAGTGTCGACACTTTTGGCTAACAGCTAAATTTGATTAAATCAAGGGGCTTCATGAACTTATAGGTAAGTTTATATATATTTAACTTAGTTAAAAGAAACTATAATAATTATCTATAATTTGTTCTATTGTAGGTAGGGACGTTGTTGGCCATAGACTAAATGGATCAATCCTACCTTACTAGTCCTGGGTACCTGGTAAGCTATAGCTTCTCTTACGGCCTCCTAGTGCTCCACATGCAAGTTATGGGGCTAATGATGAGTGTAAGCTAGCAGGTGTATCAGACATGCAGTTAAGGATATGCTGGTATCGTGCAGTGTGGATTCGTGTACCACTCTGGATGGTGTTGGCGATGTATGCTCGTGATGTGTGTATGGTAAAAGCAGTGGTGCTAAGAAGCTGATCTCAAAGCAAAAGTGAAGTGCAAGCAAAGAGCGAGTGAAGTGAAAGCAAGTGTGTAAGTAGGTATCTTACTTACTGGCCTAAAATAATTACAATAAAAGTAAGCCTCAAGATAAGTTTAATATAGGAGCGCATGCAACAATAATAAAGGTTATGCCCTATTTGAAGGTGTTAGGCGGCCACATGGATATTAAGTGATTTTAAGTGTTGTTTTTATTGAAAATAGATCCACAAAATAGCTGTGTAATTTTATATCTTCCAATAAAATATCTTTATTCCAATAAAACACTACGTACTCTGTTTTTGACTATTAAAATCCTCAAAATTGAGTTAGGACGCCGTCCCAGATAAGAGTCACAAATCAAAATGAAAGATCTTTCTCAAATATCCAGAAAAATGCCTTGTCAGGATCAAAGTTCAAAATTAATTCATTAAAATGTTGTTGTTTTATTGCAAATACTCTAATAAAATATATGTTTTCTACTTTATTGACTTAGCTGATAATGGATAGATTCACGGTCAGGGTCATAGTACCATTAGTACCGCAAAACATAATATTGTTCTTTTATTTTATAGATTCTAATAAATTATATTTTCCTATATTATGATGGATATTAATAAAGGACAGACACATGGTCAAGGCCATGGTACTATTAATTTGCAGATTCTCATTATTTTGGTAAACCTGAGGTGTCATTTAAAATTATTAATCTAATTCTTAAATGTCAAGTAAAAATAATAAACAATTCCCAATTAAGGGGTTAAGTTTTATATAAACATAGAGAAGAATATTAAAATGAATTATGAATAGGGTAAATAATTATTTATAAAAAAAAAATTGTACTTTAAGAATTCTTAGAAAAATTATCAAAAAGCTGAACATAATTAAAAGGTAAGCTAAATTAATAGCAAATTAAGAATAGTATCGAATTTTAAAAAAGTATTTCTATTGAAATGATCACTAAAATATATGAGTGTGCCAAAAGGCCGTAACACATGAAAGACAATTTAAAAAAATGAATACATTTAATAATATAGTGTTTATGTTCCTGAAGGACGTCTTTTAGATGTCCATAAGACGTCCGTGTGCTATGTGGAATATCGATACCCAAAGAACGTCTGTTTTTGTACTTAATTTTAAGTTTAGTAGTATTTTGACGTCCAGTGGACGTCCATCTTAGGTCATTATTTATTAAGCCTACCAGATAATTCCCATCTATATACACTTTTTTTTAATATAATTGGTCATTAAAAATTGACAAATTGAATCTATTGCATTTCATTCTATCAGCGGAAGTTTGAAATTTTATTCCATTAAAACACTATCTGGTAAAAAGCTTTCAAATGGTTCCTTGGTCTAGTGATTGAAAGCGTAAATAGATAATGGATGTGTCTTGAGTTCGATCCCTGCTCAGGTCAAGCGATCTTTAATTTAAAAAAATAAATGGTGTATAGCGGTTTGCGAAAATAATAAACAAATTATTAATAATATAAAATAGTGTGTGGTGAGTTGCGGTTCTGTAAAAAAAGTGGGAATGTGGTCTTAATGGAAATATAATCCTGGACGTTCTTGAATGTCCAGTATTCGACGTTTTTGAATGTCCAGTATTCGACGTCCAAATATATTCCAGGATTGGACGTCCTCTGAATGGTCAAAAGTGTGCTATTTTTATACTTCAGTGGACGTCCATTGGACGTCCATTGGATGTCAGAAGTCCAGAAAAAACTCATTTTTGAACGTCTAGACATCCAAAATTATATATCGAATGGACGTCCAATGGACATATTTGTATTGTCTGGGTGATAGCCAGAGCCTGGTATTTAACTCTAAATACATAAACCTTAAATGACATCTGGCTTATCTTTGCGAGAAAATACTTGTTTCTACAGAAATGAGTAATAAACTTAAAAGTCCTGTTAATATAATGTAATTCCAGAAATTCTAAAAATATGTAAGTACTTTTTAAACCTAAAAGCTTTGAAAATATATGCACATTGCAAATATTTAGTTAAACCTCTCAAACTTAATGTCTTTTTAATTGTTACCTAAATTTTTTTTTGGTACTCTTAATTTTATTTACCTTATTTTTACTTATGGAAAAGGTAATTTAATTTAAATATGGGGCTTTTATTACATTTTTAACAATAAATAAATCAAATATTAAACAAATTTTATAGATAAATTATAAAATAATAAACGTCTTTTACTTTTATAACAAATAATTAAATATTACATAATGAATTATATTTTGCTGCCGAAATTTCACCATTGCTATTAACCCCAACTACTTCAATGTAATTAAATCACATTACAACATTTGCGCATGGACAATAACAATGATTTCAGATAATTTTCCAAACTATTTCGCTCAGTGTAGAAAATAAGCATATTTTAAAGTCATGTTGTCAAAAAGGTCCATCCGATATCAAAGGCTCCGACAGCTACTGTCGCTTCTCCTTGATCGGTATTCTCGGGTTAAAACATGACAAAAGCATACACAAATGATTAAAACTATCACTTGAATATTTGTCAAAATTAAAATCTCTTGTTAAAATTAACTGAGAATGTGAGATGTATACCTATATGATCTAACACCTCAGAAATCTGATTTAAAAAAATATGGCTCCAGAAGGAGATCGATAAAAATTTAAAATAGTATGAACAATTTTATTTACTTTGTAAGATACAGCACATATTTCGAAGTGTTTTTCTATACAGAATGTGGACAGACCTATACATTTCACGTTATCAAAGTTTTTCATCCAAATACTAGTACCTCCACATTTTAAATTTGTTCTGCAGTAAAAGTTAAAAAAATGTATTTCAAATAAATTTAGGTAATCGTCTTTAATACCAATTTCATTTATTCATTTATTCATAAATATTGAGATCTTTGAAAAGATCAATAAAGTTCTTAAAGCCCTCGAATTGTTTCTTCTCAAAACTGAAAGTTTCCTAACAATCAAGAAAATAAACCACTAACCAAATATGAATTAAAACAGAATTACAGAAAATTACTGTATTCAATAGAACAGTTTAACGCTTCTAAAACAAAGTTTTGTAACAATAAGTTTATGAACTTCTCTCATGGCATTAGTAACCAAAATCCTGAGATTAAAACGCATTTAAAGCTTTATATTATATTCTATTTAACGTAAAATGTAAAAATAAGCTTGGAATACACAATAAACGCATATCGAATTTTTAATCCTTTAGAAAACTAAAAATAAAAACCGACCGTCGGAAAATCATAACAAAAACCTAAGCCTAATCTTTAAATCTTCTTTTCTGCTTACGTTGCGTGAATCTATGTACAAGCGGTTTATTTTGCTATCAAAAGTAGTAAATTTATATTGGAAATATACACAAGGTGTTTCAAAACTTATCCGACAAATTTTAACCGTATAGTTTTACATAGGACGTCCATAACACAAAAAAAGATGTAAAAAAAAGTGCAACAGAAAACGAGATAAAAATTAGAAAGTGAGTATTTGTCGTTAAAGGTTGTCGGATAAGGTGTAAAAAAACAAAATAAAATTAAAGTTTTTGTAGAAAAAAAGTGTTATAAATTTTATTTTGCATCTCGTTTTTTGTTGGACTTTTATTACATGTTTTTGTGAAATTAACTTTTTATGTAACACTGTACATGTGATTCAAAGGACCCTGCACTTTTCTTATGAAAAGTGGCGACCGGTCAACATTTTGTGAAATTTTCAGGAAATACCAATAATAACAAAACTTAGGGCGGAGAAACCTTGATTTTTTTGTAAACCTTAGCAAAGTATTTATTTTGAAACATTTTAAAAATAATAAAAAAAAAACATTTACGCGCCATTCTGTATTAAATCTACATAAATTTAGTGCTTTTTGTTTTAATAGATATCTAGTAGTTTTCAAATGGAATGCTTTCCCATTTTTTTTTCTTAAATGTCTCTATAGAGTGCTATCTTACCGTTGCACAAATTTAAAGCTCTTAATATTGTCAAGACACATAATATCACAAAGTTTTCCCAATGGCACGCATATAAATACAATTTTATCCTTATCCTTAAAATATTTTTGCTTTCGTGAGAGGTCCGGTTTCCTCTTAAGTTTGGTTTCATATAAGTTCCTTTGTTTCTTTGGGAGTGTTTACTGGTATATTACTAAAAATATAAGGGTGGATTCCTATGCTCGGCCCCTGACCTATTTCTCAGTGGTGGCTTAATTAATGTTTTCGACAGTTTGTTAACTGACTTTTGTAGATCATATCTACAAAATATTAACTTTGTAGCTCAAAGCGTTATTGTGTGTGTGAGATTTTAAATGTGGAAGAACACCATGTTAAAACCATCATGGTGGTGGTCCTCCCATAACGGTAACAAAAGTCAAAATCATTAAAATGGTACCACAAGACCGACGAGTACGCATCAGTGACATTGTAGAAGATACTGGCTTCACGGAAATAAATGTGACTAGAAAATTTTACTTCAATATTGTAGTAGTAGACTTGTAGAAAAATACTTAACTTTTTGTAGAAAATTTTACTATAATTTATAGTTAAAAACTATTCATTATTGTAGCAATTGAATTGTCGAATAAAATGCTACAACAATAGAAAAAAAGACCACAATGTTTAGTATATTTTACTATTGTTTGTAGAAGTAGAAATTTATTACAATTATTGTAATCATTACTATTAATAATTATTTCTACAAAAAATAATAATTTTCTCTACAAAAACTAGTAATTTTCTCTACAAAAAATAGTAATACTTTACATCCCTTCTTATGATAAAAATTCTATTTTGTTGAAAAATATTCTACAATATTGTTGAAATTCTAAGTCATGTGAATAAAACAGAATTCTGCTATTGGTCAACATTTTCTGACGTCGACCATAAATGGTCAGACAGCAGTAGTCGTTCGCCATGTTCACAAAACAAAGCATGGTACATATATAACAGATTATTATATTATAAGCAGTGATGGTTCGAGAAAATTTTAATAATTACTTCTATAAGTGGTAAGTACATTTATTATTGTTTCTGGATAATTTACCTTTAGATAACTAATTGAAATAACCTTAGTAGATTATTTTAGTAAATATAGTTATGGCCAACGATCGAATGTTTTGCCAAGTTCGATAATGTTTTTTCGATTTAATTGTGACATACCAACTGTCTCATTTTTTTTTAGTTTTCTGACGTGGTCATTTAATATCCCAATCACTGTAAAGGTTATAGATATCCCCGTTTTATAAGTATGAGCAGTTCAATAGGTATTAATTTTTATTTTATATTTTTCAGGTGCAGTAAAACCAACTGAGACTGAGGGAGCTATTATTACTGTTATTTATTACATAATGTAAATAAAACTTTGTATCTTTTTTATTAAAACAATAAATTATTTTATTAAGGAACATTTTTTCTAGGTTATAATTATAATAACTGTGGAATACTACTACAAATTTTATTAAACACTACTACAATTTGTTTGAATTTTTACTATTTATTGTGTAAAATTTTCATATTAATTTTCATGAAACGCAATACATTTTTAATAAAAATTCATACAATGAATAGCAAAAATTATAACAATTTGTAGAACAATTCTTATGATACGTATGGATATTTTTACTAATATTGTAGATAATAACTCTAAAATACATTCTCTACAAATATTTGGAAATTTTTACTACAAATTGTCCCTGTCCCTATTTGTACTATTTATTGTAGAGAAAAAAATCTATAATTGTAGAAATTTGTTCTACAATTTTTTTTTCGTGTAAGCATATCATGTGCACTACTGAATTTAGAATTAGATATGAAAAAGATGAGTACAAGATGGGTGCTTCGAATGTTAACCATTGATCAAAAAAGAAATCGGGTGTTGACTTCTGAGCGACTTTTGGAAAGGTACCAAGCAAATAATGAGAACTTTCTTAGTCGGTATGTTAGCATGGATTAGTCATGGATGTACCACTATCATTCTGAGACCAAAGCGCAAAGTCAAGAGTGGAAATATCGCGATTCTCCTCCTCCACAAAAATTCAAAGTCTGCTGGAAAGTTTTTGATGTCTGTATTTTGAGATGCTCAAAGAATCATTCTGACTGATTATTTGCAAAAAGGACAGAGTTGCGCACAATTGACTTCTAAATTGAGAGACGCTCATAAAGATAAACGCCGAGGAAAGTAAAGGAACGGTGTGCTATTCCATCAGAATAATGCTCTCAGCCTTACATCTTGTATTACTGTAGCTGTCATATAACAAGTAAGCATCGGAATTAGTAGAGCACCCACGATATTCGCCAGAACTCGCCCTCTGTGACTACAGGCTGTTCCCTAAATTAAAAAAAAACTTAAGTGAGAAATTTTTTCCAGTAATGATGAACTGTTGCAAGCTGTAGAAAGGTATTTTGTAGAGGTCGGACAAAAATTTTTCCAGGAGATATTAAAGCACTGATGGACGAAGTGCATTAGCCTAGAGGGAGAATGTCGAAAATTAAACAAATACAATACCACTGTAATTTTACTGTAAGGGGGGCAGAGGTGCAGCATAGGGATCCATTCAAATGTTAAGCATGATCTTCTTTGACAAAAAAAGGCATCTGACAAGTTTTATTGATTTAGCTTTTTAATTTTTATCAATGATGGCATTTCCACCTTTATCCAGAGATGAGAGTTTTAGTGCTTTTAAAGCAAAACTATTACTAAAAGATAGCTTCGAAATGCACAATATGTCTTATGTGTTTTTTGGTTTCTATTAATAATCAATTGAAAATAATTTATCTTTTTTTTATCAACAAATATGTTTGTACATACAACTTTCTCCTAAATTGGTTAAGGGTAATTTATCTTTAAATTGTTACCATCAAAGAGTCGTATGTGTTATTTGGCGAACGTCATACGACCTTCTGTCAATAAAAGGTTAAAGGGCATTTTTGTTTTAATTTATTAATAAAAAGATACATTTGTAAAATGCACATATGTCATTCTAAAGACATAGTTTATATTTTATCAAGGTTAAAGATCAGAAAGACCTACGAATTGATTTGGCACATGAGACCTTTTTCTTATTTATGGTTGTTTTTAAATGCACATATGACTTTTACTTATTTTAAATTTTAATGGTGTTTGAATTTTATTTCACATACAATCTTTATCCAGTTAACAGTACTTGTTAATATTAGCCAATATGTATAAAAATGTTATTTTCTTTAAAATTGTTACATACAACCTTCTGGTTTTAAGGTGACGATATAGGTACAGGTGTTTCATTGGTAAATGGCTATATGTTAACTGCATATGGGTATCACCTAGGTGGTTCTACAAAACCCATACTTTATGGGTCTGTCGCCTTTTATAACCGAGATACTGGGTGTTTTATCAATTTTTCCGATTTATTTTGAAACACGCTATATATTTTTTTGAAATATGGTATAATAATAATAATATTTTATTTACCAAATAAGTACAATTAATTAAATTAGTATAACATTTTCATGGCAAATGAGAAAATCATCCACAAAAGACAAGCTTGTACGTGGACTAATAATTGATCATCTGTCATGAGCAAGCTTTACAGTTTTAGACAATAATGTAAACATACAATTTTAACAATATAGAATAAGGGACAAATATAACATTTATAAATAGATTAATCTAATAAGATTTAGAAGATAGTTATAATTTTGTAAATAGGTTTGCTCCAAAATATTTTAATTAAATATGTAGAGGTTAGTATTTTAATTAGTATTATCCTAATAATAATATGACGTATTAAAATATAAACTAAAATTAAAAAATTTAAAAATGACAGCTTTAAAATATATTATTTTTAATTTTGAGTAAGTCTATGTAAATTTAAGGACAAATACTTATACAATTTCTAAAAATAAATAATCAATCTAATAAGATTTAAGAAAACATTATACAAGTACACCTTAATTTGTCAAACCCAGTGACGTGTTAATAATAGGGACAATCCAGGTCCGGATTAACAAAAAATTTACAAATTCTTCGGTACCTAAAACAACACTGTGTATTACTTATTATTTAGAGTCAAATCTAAATGTTTTGATAAAAAGATGAAATAAAATAAAAAAAATATTTTTTTTTAATTAAGTATTTACTTTTCGAGTTTAAATTTATATCATTCTTTTAATTTTTGGATCTCAATCTTTAAAAAAAAAACGAAAAAAAAAAAAACGAAAAAAAAAAAAAGCAAAAAAAGCAAAAAAAACAAAAACTGAACAAAAATTTTTAAAATTCTAATTTCAATATTATCTTAAACTACTTATATCGACAGTGTGGTTTTGGTCAGATATACATGGGACGATTTAAAATATTTAAAGATACAAGATAATTCACGTCCCTTTTATGGAAATCTGACCAGCATTTATAATAAACTTATATGATAGTTAAAGTCAATCTAACTTTTTAGTTTAAATGTGTCTATATACTCAAGTGTGTCTCATGAAGCAATTTTGTTTTTATACTGATTGTTAATCCCAATTTAGACATCCAGTCTTCTATAGATGTTGTTTTAATTTAATCTGTATTTTTTTTGTAAATGTATTGGTATTTGTAAGTTATACATTATATACCACGTACAGGTAGTATAAATAATACTTCTGTGGTCCTTTCTGTTTATATTTATTCCCTTTGTTACATTTGTTGTTTTTTTTTACTTAATTTTGTATTTTTACCATTGAGATGAATAAACATATTATTATTATATATTTATGCGAACAACAAAATTATTTTTTAATAAGTCAAATGATAAGAAAATATACTTTTTCTTTTTAATAAAAATAAGTAATTAAACCAGCCTTTTTGCCGCTGTCTATTATCTCAGATCTGAACTGAAAGTTGATATAAAAACGCGCATAAAAAATAGATTACAGAAGTAGAAAACAAGTCGGTCGAAAATCCAGCCTATTTTTGGAACTTCGTTAATAAAAAAAAAAAAAATAACAAATCAACTATCACATCTAATCTTACCGATTGAGTAATGAAGAATGATCCTGAGAGAATAGCTGAGGCATTTGCTGATTACTTCTCGTCTATTTACACTCGATGGGATAAAAAAATTGTGAAAAACTGCAATTACAGCGATGAAAAATTTTTTGTGGACCCGGATCAAGTATAATTTTTATGTATTTCAATCTGCTGAATTAGAATATGAAGGTTATTTAGCCCGTTGAGCTGTCAAAATTTGGAAAATTTGGAAAATTTGCGAAAAAGCAAAAACAGAAAACGTAGGTCATTTAAAGATAAAATAATTTTATACAAAATCGACAAAATTTTAAAATCTATAAAAAATAGCATGTAAAGAGAAGGTAGGAAACAATATTTTTGTATTTGAATCTACTCTTCATTTGTATCGAATTATTTTATCTTTAAATGACCTACGCAGCAGGTTTTCTGTTTTTTAAATTTTGACGGTTCAACGGCAAGGACGGATCCAAGACGAACTTTTCGGGGGGAAGGGGGGTCATTGCCTTTAGCCATTCCCTTTAGCCATTCCCTTTAGCCATTCCCTTTAGCCATTCCCTTTAGCCATTCCCCTTTTAGCATATTTTTTTTAATAAAAGGCCCGTAAATCGTAAGAATTTTCATCTGGAGCCGCCCTTGCTCGACGGGCTAATTAACCTTCAGATTCATATTCAGCGGATTGAAACCCATAAAAATCATACTTGATCTGGGTAAAAAAAATTTTTTTCATCGCTGTAATTGCAGTTTTTCGCTTTTTTGTGTTTCTTGCATTTTACTCAAATCTGAAGGGTGATCGGGTCATACGGACATGAAATTCGGATTCAGTGGGTCGAACCACATTGTCCGTCGGTGGGTCCGGTCGAATGCACAAAGAACTTTTTTTTGTGTGTGCTGGTGTTATTATTATCATCATCATCATCAAATCTGTCTTTTTTTAGTATCTCGAAATTTTACAATAAATTATAATACATTTCATATATTTTCTACCGACGCAAGTATTTGTTCTTAAATATTACCCTGTATAGCTCTTAAGTAGGTATAGGCTAAATTATTCACAAACATTTTTGTTTTATAGGTTTACCACTAAGTGAAAAAGTGCTGTCCAGTAAACTCTCGAGCGTGTGATTGAAAAATTGTGGCGACTAATAAAGTGGAAATCCCTAAAATGTTTGCCTTCATCAGATTTTCGTTCTTTATTGCAATGGGTCTTGATTGGATCAAAGCAGGTATGTACATACTTTTTTATTTTTAAAGAAATTTGCATATTTGAGATTTACGGGTACATATATTTATTTTATTAATATTAAATTACTTTAAACGAGTTTTGAAGAAAAATGGTTCACTTGAACGAAACAAAATTTGATATAAATAAATTTTATGTTTCAATAGATTCAAAAAAGTGGGTATATATTTAAAATGTTGGTTTATTTGTATTTTCAAATAACGTTGATCTAAACATACCTTAAGGTTAGAAAGTAATATTTATTTCTTTCATTTCAAACAACAAATTTATTATTTAATTCAAGCTACAAAGGACATCGCAGTTTCCTTATGACATCTGCTGAATTTTATATATGTTGTAGTTTTTGACCTCCTAATTAAAAGAGTCCCTGAACACAAATTTTTCCTATGACTAGATACAGGGTGTTGAACTTGTGTGTTCTCATAATTTACTTAAAAACGTTAATGTTGTTATTTTGCTGATATTAATAAATTATTTAACACGTTGACTGCCAACTACGAGATAACTCGTAGATTGCATTCTCGTTCTGTGTTTACTTGCCATTTTTGTGTAGCTAGGATTAAACTTGAAAAATATCGATAGATGGCTTCTGGGAAAAGAACAAAAAGACAATGCTGGCTTGCATGAACAGAAAATTTATTAAAAAACGATCAAAAAATATAATAAAAATTAGTTCAAATTCAAGAAATAAAATAATGTGATTAAATCAAATTATCATTTTAGGCCGAATGTCTCAAAACTGCCGTGGCAGTCAACGTGTTAAGTTACGGTTTGACACTCTAACATATTTGTGACTACCTTCTGAAAAAACTATACATGTAGGGCCAGTAATTTTTTAAATTAAAGTAGAAAAACTGCATAAAATAATTATTATATGGATTATTTATATTCAATTATATAAATGTTTATTTATTTTATTTTATTTATTAAATACACTGCTCTACAGGCTAAATGCCTTGTTATTGAGCAGGACAAAAAATTGTAATTACAAAAGTAAATATAAAATATTGCACAATAAGACATAATTTGGATATAAATAAATTACACAATATAACAAAAATTACACAATATAACAAAAATTACATAATATGACAAAAAATAAATAAATTAATGACTATACACAGGCAAACAGTAGCGAAACAGCTTTACAATTTTTTGAGCTGCGAAAGCTTACATAAAAATAAATCAATTCTACCTACAGTTTGTTACAGTTTCACACATAAAATACAGCGAGTTTTTTAATAAATTTGTCCGAGATAGCGGGAGATAAAACATTAAGTTGTTTCGAGATTCAATTCTTGGCACTTCAAATACAAGTTGTTCTAATAACTCGGAACAATCAATTTGGTAGTTAGTAAATTTATAGAGGAATATTAACGACTGATTTTTTCGTCTACATTCTAAGGTTTGCATTTGAAATATATTTAAAAGTAACGTGTGATTTATCCCAATTGGTGGATATGTTCCGTCTATCTTAAATTTCAAGAATTTTAGATATCGTCTTTGAACGTTTTCAAGAGCGCTTATGTGAATATCATAAAATGGTTTCTATATTAATGAAGCATATTTTAATTTTGATTTGACGAACGCATTGTACAACATATTCATGGTTTCGATAGAATTGAGGTCAACTGCATGCCTAATGATAAATCCCAAATTTCTGAATGATGCTTTTACCACGTCATTTAGATGTTCATTAAAAGTAAGTTTTCTTTTAAACTTTACCCCAATATCTATTACAAAATCAGGCCTATTTAATATAACACCATCCAAACAGTAATTATAGAGAATTGGAAAATCTTTTTTGGTATATGACACTATATTATATTTTTTTTTAATTTAATGGAAGATTATTTAATTAACACCAATTATTTATTTTATTAATACTACTTTGTAATTTAAGACAATCATTTAAGATATCTACCAGAAAAAAAAATTGACATCGTCTGCATAAATTTAATATTTTACGTTAACGTCTTTAATGATGTCATTTACAAATATTATAAATAAAAGCGGTCCCAGAATCGAGCCTTGAGGTACGCCAGAGGTTACTAAGATATCGATAGACTCAAATCTACGCACTTCAACAAACTGGGTTCTTTTTGGGAAGTAAGGTTGAAAAAAATGTATGACAGGCTTGCTAAGCTTTTAAAGTAATATTTTATGATCGAGTTTGTCGAAAGCCTTGGAAAAATCTGTATATAGGTATTACGTCTAGTTGACCGCCGCTATCAACTATTGTAGAACTGTATTGTGTAAATGAGAAAATATTTGTTATTGTTGACCTGTTCTTACATGTTGTTCTTCTACTATCTGATGTTTGACGTGTGATATTATATTATTGAGTAGTAAAATTTCAAAAACTTTGGCAAAATTACATATAATAGTAATGGGTCGATAGTTCTCAATACAATTTTTAAAAACAGGACAGATTCTTAACCTCTTCCATGCATTAGGAAATGTACCAGTGAAAAATTAAATATTTTATTTAAAGGAATAGCTAATGAATGGGAACAATCGTGAACCATGAAGGATGGTATATTATCTGATCCCTTAGTAAATGTAGATTTTAATTTTAATATTGCCTTCGACACACGATTTAAATTCATGTAAATTATTTGATAAATCCCTACTTTCAAAGTCAACATCAAAAGTTGATGAATTACTGTAGGAATTTTTAAAGTAAGTAGGAAATCCATTTACAATATCCTGCATGTTTGAAAGATTTGAATCATCATAAGTTATAAATTCAGGTGTTCCACCTTGTCCTTTTAGAATTTACGTATGACCAAAAGTTTCCACTATTTCCTTCTATATTCTCATGTAATGTTCTAACGTAGTCTTTATTTGGTTTCTCTATGTCCTTTTTAATTTTGGATCTTAGCCGTTTAAATTCTTCGAAGACATTTAAATCATAATTGTGTCTAAACTTTTTTCGTACTTTTTCTTTTTTTTAATATCTGTAACAATAGGTCCGTTGAACCATGTAGGGTATTTTCTTGCAGTTGGAACATATTTGGGAATACATATATCCATCATACCATATAGTTGTTCATAAAATAACTTACATGCAGTTTCAATATTATCCACATTATTGAGAAAAAAACCAGTCACATGAAGCTATTATTTGATATAACATCATATAATTAGCTTCACGAAAGTTATACTGTAAATTTTTATTTACTGGATTAGGTTTACTACGAGGATAAGATATTTGAAAATTAATATTCAAAGCAGGATGCGAGACACCTTCAGGAACCATCAAATCATATACCCTTTCAACAGTGCATGATTCATTACAAAAAACTAAGTCTAATAATCGATTGTTTATGTTAAATATAATATTATATTGTTTGAAATCGTGAAGATGTACGAAAGCATTTAATTCAACTAGTTGGCCAGTGAGAGGTGCCATATTAACATACTAGGGAACGTTAAAGTCTCCTAAAACAAATACTTTTTCGTAATCAACAAAATGTAAGGTAGATAGACAATCAAATAAGGCTTCATAATCAATAACTTTAAGACTTGGAGGAATGTAAATAAGTAGTATTAATATTTTGTGATAATTTAATGTAATCATATTGCCTAGAATATCAATAATTGGAATATTATCGCTAATAAATGTTAGATCTATTTAATTATTAATACATTTTTTATTGACAGCTAGTAAAACACTCCCACCGTAATTTAATTTAACTCGAGAAGTAGATCTATCCTCTTTATAAACATGATAATTATCGGAAAATATCCCACAGCTACGAAAAGATTCGTTTAACCAAGTCTCTGTCAATGTTACAAAATCAAAATCGGACTGAAGAGAAAACAAGTAAACGGTGTTTATTTTAGTTATAATTCCACGAACATGCTGATAATATAGATAGCAGGTCAAGTTTTTATTAGAATTATTAAATGAATTATTTTGCGGGTGTAGAGCTGTACCACCAATGTTTAATACATCCGACTCATTTACGATTGCTATGCTACATAAAGTGAGGATTTTAATTCATCTATATAACGTTGGTAAGAATTACAATGAGTGTCCCATGCGGCATGATTTACATTAATTTAAACCAAAGAAACCCGTTCCATCACCTTTACACAATTTATACATTTTAATTCATCAACTGAAGCTTTACATTCTTTTACAGCAAGTTTTTCTGCACACCTTGGACAAAAAATAGTACTACTAAGACAATTTTTTGAAAAATGATTAAAACCATTACATTTATAACACTTCTTAACAGATACACAATCATAAACAGAGCAAACATCAAAGCCAATAAATAGCTTACCTTCACCATTTATTATGATATTACATGATGCAACATCAACCTGCAAAGTTGCTTGATAAATTTTTCTATTCTTCTTAGTGCAAGATCTAAAACTTTACATTCAATAGAATTAGAACAAAATACAGATTTATTTTGATTTAAGACATAATGTTCAATTTTTCCACTATCTAATTCAGCTGACATTCCTACAACTCTTATTTTTGGTTTTATTCCAACCACATCCTTGATTTCATATTTTTCGATTAGATTAGAACCAGTAAGATTTTTTAATTTGGAAACTCCAGATTTAGAAGAGCATTAACTAATCCCCCATCTCTAATATTCTTAACACTGGAGATCTGAATATTGGAGCCTACCGGATCCATCGCATTTAAAATATCTGCTTTGTTGACAGAATTATTTTGAGAGGAATCTTTCGGCTTGATTATGAGTGCAGAGCTGCTTTTAAGTTTTGTGGAGAACAAATTATTATTTCCGGTATTGGATACAGAGGTTGTAGTAGTATTAGAGCATACACTACGATTCACGTTAATTTCAGTAATTTTTTGAACAGCAGCCATTGATATTTTCTTCCTTAGATCTTCTTGTAAGTCTTCTAATCTCTTTGAGACTAATTCTGTTAGGTTTTTGGCAATATCTTTAGTTAGTTTTTTTGCCAGTGATGAAATCTCTTTTATGACATTTCCTACTCCTTCCTCAGCTAAATTTTTGACAAACTCAGGATTACATGATTTTAGGGCTGCATAACAATCAACGCAATACCAACCAAGACCAGGAATCTTACCTAAATATTTTGTAACATCAACTGGTACATTACAGCAAGGCATATGAAATTGTCGTTTACAGATACCATAGCAGGAAAGGGTCGCCGGCGAAGTCCGAGTAAACTTTTCCTTGCTTATTCCACATACCATATCTCTTCTCGCACTTAAAAGTTTTCGTATTGTACATTACCAATAGGTGGTATCTTTAACGAATACGGGGTGAGTCAAAAGTTAGTTCCAAAGAGTATTGCCATTATATAATATCCCTGTATATTGTAATGTCTACGAGTACAACATCACATCAACAAAAATACAGTACTTATTATTTTGTATTAGGCATAGCACAGCCAACATGTGGCAACTACGATACCCCCGCTATCGTTATGCTCTCTGGCTTTGTGATTGACATTCGGTTCGGCTAATATTCCACCATTATATCTTCTAATTCTAGTCGACGACTGGCGGTTGTCCTGTTGCCATTTTATTTACTTATATACTAGTCGTATGCCTTAAGGTACAGTTACATCTGACATTTATTGCATGATATTTATGTCTGACAGTTATTTAGTCCAGTGTAAACACACAACAATTTCTCTCGGACATATATTTTTGAGTGTTTACAGTGGAATAAACAACTGTCAGACATAAATATCATGCAATAAATGTCAGATGTAACTGTACCTTTACACGAAAAAATAATTACTATATATACTTAGGATATCACATACAGGGAGAGTAAAAAGTTATATAAAGTTGAAATATAAGAAAATGCCATATTTTACAAAACTCCTAATTGAGAAAATAATTAGTTAGTTAAATCAAGAAGGATTTTGATATATGAAAACAACTGTGTTAATAAGTTTATTTTCATAAGGTAATCCATGTTCCTATGAAATTTGTGTAGGATCAATTTAATTAATTATATAAATTACAGAGAATGATATCGCAAAAAACTTTTATTTAAAGAATTTTCTTCTCTATATTCCTTATTGTAAAAAAATGACACCCTATAAAATACCGCCCCAGATGCTTCGACAACGTCCAAATTTTAAATAGCTTACCGCGCAGAATCGTTTCGAAATTTGCACATTTTCTCAAATATCTCGAATGCAGTCCATTTTAGGAAAATCATTTATAAAACAAGGATTACAGGGAATCACATCACAAACAACTTTTATTTAATCAACGTTCTTAAAAATTCGAATATAGCACATTTTCTCGAACACGTATCATTTTAGAAGAAGGTAGTGTATAATAAAATATTTAATGCAACGATTCAGAGTGATTGAAAATAACAACATCGTCCAACTCTACTTTTTCTCTGATTTTTACAGAGAATTTGTGCTATAGGCTATTAAATTAATTAATAATTTCTGGTAAAATTTCACAAATCTTTAAATCCTTTTTCCAGTTGGTTCTTCTATATTTTAATTTTATGTACAACGATGATTGAACGTTTAATTAATTTTAAATGTTAACAGAGGCTCAGATTGTTTTATCTTCATATTCGGTACACGAGTCAACGCGCAAAGTAGCAGCCGTTCATTCATTCTCATTTTTTATATAAAGTTATAATTGAATTATACTTCAGAAAACAACAAATAAAGTATTATTTACAATTCAGCGGAAGGTTTATTTATGTTTGCGGAACTTTCACCATATAGACTTTTATTCTTGATTTTAATTGTAAAAAAAGGGAAAAAATGAAGAACAGCTTCATTCTTTTTATAATTGAGATAAAGTGATAAAAATACCCCAAGTCCTCTGACAAAAGATTATCGTATTTTTAGTTACAATTTGTACGTATCTTCTTATTTCAGTTGCGCTTTGTTGTTGTTTAGCAGCGTTAACTTTATTAAGGTGCGTTTACACAAATACAAGAAGTCACTTTGAAAAAAATTTGATTAAGTTTTACATTTTGTCTACAAATACTAGAACAGTTTACTTTCGTCGTACTTAATAAATAAATTGTCCAGCTAAACATTGGTTTTTAGCCTTTTTAGAGTATTTAAGGTAGTTCACTCGTAAAACGGCTTTTCTTAAGAATTCAATAAAATTTAAATATAAGGTTTAAGAAAGTGTCGTTTACGTAACTAAAAAAAATTAGATTTTTTGACCGTCTGTGAAACGAGATATTAACAATCAAAATGTGCATAATTAACACTCTTGAAGCCTATCATGTAAACCAGCAATGCATTTATTTCAAGATATCTTGAAAACGGTTCTCAACATATTTGTTAAAAACTAATGTTAAATAAATCAAGAAGTTATCAAATTTTATAGATAATCGCTGAATTTTTTGACCGTCTTACTAAAAAGATAGATTTTTAAAATAAAAATATTTTTAAAGCAGTTGAGTAGTTTCGTAAAATTATTACAACTTGGCAACATTGTATCAATATCACGTATCAAAGTAACACTCGATCAGCTAAGAGGTTGTTATAAACTCGGACTTGTTCTTGAAAAAATAATTGGTCCACTGTGTTTGAGAACTGGAATCAGCGGTTCTGTTTGAACCAAAACAAACCCTTAAAATTAGTATGAGGAAGTCACAAATTTCTATACCATATCATTTCAATATTTGCAAGTTTGCCAGATGAAATTTATTAAAATTATAACTTGTCCATATGTGTTGATATACATGTGTTTTGTACAGTCTCTAACAAAAATAAAATTGATAAGCATTGAGAATCTCGAACTTCTGCTATTCACCATTACGCGATATTTTTATGTACGACTGTCGCGAGTGAACTACCTTAAAGTAAATCCAAAACAGGTGCAAATCTGTGAAACAGATTCTTTGTTAAAAAAGTATATTATAACAAGAGGCACAGAAAATATTTATTGGATAACTCATAAATTTTTTTAATCAATATCATTTTCTTCACAAATTGACTCTAATTCAGACTCGTCGGTACTTGCCGTTGTACCTAAATTAATAATATCTAGATCTAATTGTTTGTATTTTTCCCAATCGGAAACAATTATGTTTTTAGTGTGACTTACATAATAGTCCCACTGAGTATCGGTAACATTATTCACAGAAAGAAATCGAGGGGCGTTAGGTCACATGATCTTGGCGGCCAGTTAACATCACCATTTCGCGATAGGATTCTTCCTCTGAATTTCGTCTGCAATAAGACCGTTGTTTCTCGGGCGGTGTGACATGTCGCACCATCCTGTTGAAACCACATATTGTTTTGTTACGTTGTAATCGTCACTCCCTTTTAATAATTACAATATTTAATTAGTTCAAATATTCCAATATATTCTAATACTTTTTGAGTGCCCCTCGTATTTGGAAATATAGATATTATGTTGAAACGGGAATTTGTCTCTGTCTAAGACATTCGATAGCTCAACCAATGATGCGCTCTCTCTAAAACCAATAATTACGGTCAGATGTTGTGCGCGCGCTTGGCTTACTTATGGATGGGGAATATTCACGTTTTCACACATTCGGTCAGCTGTTGGCTTTTGAAATTTCTTTTTCAATTTGGCTGCGAAATAAAATTAATAAATGTTTGTTGATTGTTTGGTATCCACGTCCTTTCAGTCTCAACTGGCCTTTTATAAAGAAAAGAAACACGTTTATGATGAGTTAGGCCCGTATTTATAAACATAACTCAGCTAAGTCGGACTTGGCTGAGTCGTCCTTAAACGAAAATTGAAATTCGGTTATAACTTCTCCAGAGTTCAAGGTAGTTCCGGTGTTGTACTGGAATTTAAAGATGGACAGTAGCAAATCCATAACTGTTATGTGCATTTACGTATTTGTTAATACCCATCTCTAATACACGTGTTATTTTAAGATAACCTCATTGAATTTCTAAAGTTAATTATCAACTGCTTTGGTGTAAACGTACTGTAAGGATACAAATATTAAACAATACAAGAATGGGAATAACCTGTTACTCTGAGTTATATATCAGAAGAATCGATTTTTCCGAGTTAAAAAAATAAAAAGAGATATTTTGTGACCCTTCTACGCTTTTGTAAAATACTAAAACATATAATGTGAAAATTAATTAAGCTTTTAGCCATTCTAAACTAACTAGTTGAGTCTAGAATCCAGTTTTAAAATTCCCTTTGATTTTCTTTGAAATCATCGAAGCGTTTTTCTGGATTTCCGTCAATATTTCCTGCATAGATAATAATAATAAAGCTTGCTCGGGATCAAGTCTTCTTGCAAGAAGTCACTTTACTACTATAATCCCCGGCTTTGTTAAAAATCCAAGCGTCATCCAAATATACCGGTTCTAATAGATTTTCTTTCTTGGTCGCTTCATATTTGATTAAAAAATGTCCCTCTTGGGTATAGAATATCAGCTGAATTCCATTAAATGGTTTAATTAGTCTTCTTTTTTGAAAACAAAACTCACTTTTCATCTTATATACAGGCGGTTTTGAAAATTGTGCTTTCTTCTTGAATTAAAAAACTTTAATATATGTTATGTAATAGCAATTTGTAACTTTCGTGTAGTAGAGGAATAAAAATTCTTCGCCAGAAGTTCTTGTATAACTAAAAGTTTGGCGGATGAACAAAATTGTGCTTTTTAACAACTAACATCAACATTAATTGTACACTACAGTTTGTGTGCCTCAGGTTCTCCAAAAAGTTCAAAGAGGAACGATAATCTTGCATCAAGATAACGCTCAGCCTTACACTGCTGCTCAAACAAATGAGTATTTAAATATCCAAAATGTAGAAATAATGGTCATTGATTGTGGAGAATACTTTAAAAAATTATAAATAAATGTTTTTTGCAAATAAACTGTTTTAATAGGCTCAACACGAACAGTCCCCGTTCAAAATATCTAAGTGTTTAGTTTCAAAAATAGCTCGCATTACAGTACTATTAATTTTAGCCAATGAAGAATATTTTAATATTCAGCAGATGGCGGTCCTTAAACGTGAGGTCTTAAATCGACCTGTCAAAAGATTTTTTAATTTTAAAATGTTAATAATCTTATTAAACTTTATTTTACTCAAAAAATAGATGGTTCCTAAGCATGTTCAGTGGTGCCTGCCTGACTCGTACGGTTTTTCATTTCAATAACAAAATAATGGTCAGTTGCTATGGTCAGTTGGAAAAACACAAATACTGAAAATGATGACTGAGATAACAGTTTTGATATTGTATTTTCCTCCTTTTTGAATAAATTAATAATTTTTTATAACAATTTTGAAACAATCTGCATGTGAGATTGTTATTGAAGTTATATCTGTTACGAACTGCACTAAAAATTCTTTTTTTCTTCTTCATTTTTCGCCTCTTCAACTACCTCTCCCAAAATTCTGTAAAATGTGATGATTACTGTATAATTTTAGAGCTTACATATTATAAAAATCCCATAATAAATACTGTACTTATTTGATAGGTATAGCATTATGTTTTAAGACGTGTCTACCACTTAAATTTTCATAAATATCTGATATACAAAAATTGTCAGAACATACTAAGGCTTCTTTCATTTTCATAATGTTTTCCTCCACCAAGCATATATTTTGCAGCCAAATTCTACGTTGAATAATTTCTCTAGGAAACCCGATCAGAAAATATAGAACATTATTATTTAAATAAACAATGCTAGTGCCAAATGTCTTTACACTATTAAGTAAATTAAGCCTTATTCCCTGTATATGCCTACGTCTATGCTAACATAATCTTACTTATAAAATGACCGAATAACATTCTTATTCTGCGTATTTCGGCACACTGTACATTTCCTCCCCATCGTAAAAGTCCTTATTAAAAAGTTTATTTAAATTATTCTTGATAACTACAAAAAACCACAAAAATCACAATAAAACTTGATCTGTCACTTTGACAACATCAGCAAAATGTCTTAGGTTGCCAAAGTTAAAGGATTTATACCAAAATGTTTAATATTCCCATATGATACACATGTAAAAATAGCTAATTAAAAGTCTTAAGTGATTGCAATTAATAAAAAACTCATATTGATGCTTTCAATTCTTTATTTCCTTTTTTTATTAGATTGTATTAAAGGTAATAGTAACTTTTTTAATAAAAATTTAATGTTTGATATTTGATGAAAGAGATCTGACAACATAGGAAGAGCGTACCGTCAAAAAAAAGTTGCGGACAAGTGTAATGTATACAAGGCGTATCTATTATCATCCGATATCTTTGGTTATATCATTACACAAATAATTCTAAAAATAGGTGTCGTGACATGCAACCCAAATGGTATGTAATAGAAAGATCATATTTGTATATTTATGTATCTGAAATAAAATTATTCTGTTTTTAATAGCTTTTTATTTCATAAAAAAAGGTAGTCCGGCAATATAATTATTCTTTTTTCGACCTGTAGAAAAGGTTTTCAAAGAGTACCCATGTAAATATAATAATAAATGGCTTTATATTTTTACTTGCTCTTTGCTCTTCATGTATTTAAAAAAAAATATATAATAAAATATTAACAAAAATGTTCTTCCACTTTGAGCTACCTACTATTTTAAACTATAAGAAAATATATAAAATGACTTTTTGAATGCCCTGTATAAATTGAATATGTTTTCTTTAAATTTACCTTTGATTCCGAAGACCCATAGGTTATTGATTTGGTCATTAAATAATTTTTACTAAAAATATATGTAAACCCTCCCGAAACACTACGTCAATGTGCGACGTACGATTCCCCTTTCCCCGTCTGGTAAAACATGCGGACAGAAGGTGTATTGGGTATACAGTGTGTAGGGCGAGTATATCTTAGATAATATGATGTCTACGTGTGATACGCGTATAGTTCAAGATTCTGTAAATATTATTAGGTTTTTTTGGATCCTAAAATTTGTTTCTCATAGAACGGAACATTGATAAAAATATTGAACACAAGATTGCATCCCTGTAAAATATTAGATGTTGCAAGATATTAGACAGACTTGAGGCATTAAATTCAACAAAGTGACACTTCTAATAAAGCGTTTTTGATGTAAAAGGAGAATACAAATAGTTCGGATCTTAAAAACATGCTATAAGTCACCAAGTTGGCGAACTATTTAAAGCTAGTGAAAAATTGTTAACGGCAAAGTAGTGAGATACAAGAGACATCGTGTTCATCGTAAAGCGTTTAACATTTATTTTTAACAATGCCTCTGTCACGAACACTTCGAATTACTCGTCCTTCGGAAGGCGATTTGTTTCCTGACTTTTCACTTCAACATAAAAGATTGTATGGTGTACATGTTGATAATATATAAAAGGAAGCATGGAGAATTCCATCAATGGTGAAATATATTTTATTATTATTATTTAAAAAAACATGTTTTTGTTATACCCTATAGATATCCCGAACTTTAATGAAACAAAACGAAAGAATGCGGATAAAAAAGAAAAACAATGATTGTCTTTTACATTTTTTCGTTTCTTTTAAATTCGCACGTAACGATTTAACGGTTCTTCGAGAATTTGCAGAATTTAAAACTTTACAAAAGGTAATGCGATGTAACCCAATTTGATTCCTTTTGCTTTCATGTTCGCAAAAGGTAATTTGAACGTTTCGACATTAAAGCAATTTATTGCGTCGAACCCTTAACAAATTTTGCTAATTATTTATTGTACAATCATTATGAAATTTAGTTTATAAAGCAAAATTTAAAACATAATTAATACTGAAGAGTGGGGCACACCTGACTAGTAAAAGAACGTATGTTGTAAAAATAAGTTACCCAATTATTCACAAACATAGAGAGTGATCCACTAAAAATGTATCTAAAGTAAGCTATGGCCGACAGAGAGAGATACCTGCGAGTTATGTTCGTGATAGCTACGTACGGCTTATAGAAGATAATAATAAATAATAATAATAATATCGTCTTTATTATTTCCAATATAAATTTACAATTTTCATAATTTTAACAATTATACAAGAATTATTATTGAAAATAATGTGCGAAGTTCAGGATCCATCACAAAATCTGTTCTTCCACTTAACCCAAATATAAATAATAAGCCTAAGCTAGTACAAAACTAGAATGGTAGGATATATTAAATAAATTTTAATTAATTAAGTAATTTTATTATTTGATGAGTAATAAAATTCAATAAATTTTAATTTTATTTAACAAAAATAGTTTGAGGCAAGGTTTGAATCTGGTTATATTTAATTTTATTAGGCTATTAGATAACTGATTGTAAAGATGGCAGATCTGATATCCGGATGATCGACGAAAGAATTCTGTATTGAACGAGGGTATTGATAGTGATCCCTTATTTCTAATATTTATGTTATGTACGTTGGTGCGGTATGTTATTTTTCTATGAAGATATGGCGATTTTTTACTTCGTTAACTACAGAAGTATACTCCAAACATTTATTATTTTCTGGTTCAAAAAGAATGACGTTTGATTTACTTAAATTTATGATTAAACAATGATCCGTAGCAGTTTTGATAAAAGCATCTAAGTCGGCATTTATAGTTTCACATGCTATTTCCAATCTATCAAAAGGAAAACTGTAGTATAGTTGGGTATCATCTGCGTTTAAGTGAAATTTGCAGTGTTTTAAGGATTTTACTAGATTAGTAGAGTATATGGAAAATAGCAGTGGTCCAAGAATGGAGCCTTGTGGAACACCCGATTTATTTGAGATATAATCTGACAAATTATTATCAATAAATACACATTGTTGTCTGTTTTGCAAGTAATTACTCAATAGCGATATCGCTCCTTCTGAGAAGCCTATGTATTTTAACATACTTATTATTAATTTGTGATTAATCGTATCGAATGCTCGACTGAAATCAAGAGAATTAACAAGGTGTATAATTTTTTATCAGTTGCTTTAATAATGTCATCAACTATTTGTAAAAGAGCAGTTGTGCAACTAAAACCTTTCCTGATATATGGCATAATGTGTGGACAACAAAGTTTGATAAGTTTTATGGTCAATCCATCACAGCCTTTAGCGTTGGTTTTTATTCCACAGATAATATTATAAATTATTAAATCATTAACATCTTTAAAATATATTTAAGATATATCTCGGTGATATGGAGTCCATGTTCACTTGAAGCAATGGGAATGTATCGAGCGCCTCTTGCTAAAACCGACGTCTCGCCTCACCAGATCCTACATCAGGTTCTATTCCAACCGTGCGGAGGCATGTCATTGTCGTAAGAGCAACCTCCTTAATGTAAATATTGATATAGAAACCCCCTGTATATCAATTTAATAAATTTGCCCAGACTCTTAAAAGGGGTGGTTCGGTTCTAAAAATTTACAAATGGTAAAATATTTGCCAAATTTAATAAATAAAAAATTAAATTTTAAATTCTTCAGTCTTCTCTTAGCTCCTTGTCTCCACTGTCTATATTGCCTTAACCTGTCCGTTTGTCTATCTACTCGATTCTATCTCTCTGTTGGTCTGTACTTCTGCTAATCTCTACCTGTGTGCGTATGATCGTGTCTCCCTGTCTCTGCTTCTACCTGTAACTGCTGCTACCAGCCCATGCTCTGCTACTCCCTGTCTGTGACTGCTTTTACCTGTCTTTGCTTATTTCTAATTAAAATTCCTCTGTACCTTTTTATTTTATTTTCTTTATTTCAACTTCTATTGTAACATCAAGCTTCTATAATAATAATAATCTATCTTTGTATTAATTTTATCTCTGGCGTTTTTCAAATTCCCCACTGACAATCTCCCATTTTACTGACAATTAATAATTATCTGACATTATCTTCTCTAAATCAACAAAAACCCCGACATTTTGATTTTTCACTTAAATTTTACTTTCCAGACACTTCACCACCCCAGTATTGTTCAATTTAGATATTAATTTTGATGACGTCAGGAATTTCTATATCAATATATTCCATAAGCCATATAAAGTTGTAACAAAACAAATAGAAGAGCCGGAAGTGGCAGGTACGATTCATATCTACACCGATGGTTCTAAAACAAAACAAGGCTCAGGATGTGGAAAATACTCCAGATTCTTAAACCTATACATAAAATGGGCTGTAAGCAATAGTGCCAGTCTAGTTCAAAGAGAGCTAACGGAGATTCTCATAGTAGAAAAAGGAATCACCAGAAACAATATCACTATAAGCCAAGAAAGCAGTCAATCAAATACTTTTTGAAACTAGCCCTTCTATTGGCCTGACAAAATCGGTAGTCACAGACCTAATTAAAAAACATTCCCTTGTGAAATTCAAGGAAAGATGAGATAAAACAAGAAAATGCAGAGTTACCAGGGAGCTCTTAAGTTATCCTGACTTCACTGCAGCAAACAAATACTTAATTATGACTAGACAGAATCTGCGCCTAGTCACAGACATTCTGACTGGTCATTGCTAAGTACGGAAGCATCTCCATATCAAGGGGCTCTCAGAATCCGTACTCTGCAGAGGGTGCGAACAAAACCATCAAGCATATCCTTTACGATTGCTCGACGCTCTCATTTATTAAAAGATTTGTGTTCGGCAAGTATCGGCTAACACCGGCCGATATAAGAGAAGCACCTCTTGGCGATGTTGTCAGCTACATTAAATCTGTAGGCTGGCTTACGAGCTAGGAGGTGCCTATCATCTTATGAGGATGCACAATGAGCCTAGTGAGGCCTAAGTACCGTAGGAGTAACCCACTCTCCACTCGTTACAGATACAGATAGCTATGATGGCTTTGAATCCAAACTGATACTTAATAGCTATTTTTGTAACTAGTTACGAAATGCTTTATTTTGTGTAATGAGTAAATATTTGCGGAACGAGTGGGCGAGGACTTTTGCTCACGAAGGATTCTATAAATCGTCGCACTAATAAGAAAAATGCCTATCTCCGTTTTGGAAAATTTTACAGGAGAGAAGAAAAACTTTATGTTTTAACAAATATATTATTGCCTTATTACTTGTTCTTTTTCACATCTAACACATATAACTTGGGATGAAACAGAAAAAATCATTCCCACGCATAATTATTTTAAATAAAAGTGTGCTAGGCAATTGTCAAACCGGAAATAGAAAAATACCTATTATTTCAATTTAAAATTAACGGTTGTTCACACTCTGAACTTTTGTCAGAATGTGGCTTAGACGGTATTTTAATAGATGATAGCAAAATCTAATTTTTGCAAAAAAGTGGAGGCACTTTTCTTATTAGGGCGACGATATACTAGATGTTCCCACCCCTGTTGTTGTTGACACAAACAATACACGAATACTATACAAACATTACACAAACAGTAGGTACACAAGCAATACAAAAACAGTTCAGTACAGTACACAAACAAAACAAAAACAGTACACAAACAGTACACAAATAGTACACAAATAGAACACAAATAGTACACAAATAGTACACAAATAGTACACAAATAGTACACAAATAGTACACAAATAGTACACAAATAGTACACAAATAGTACACAAATAGTACACAAATAGTACACAAATAGTACACAAATAGTACACAAATAGTACACAAATAGTACACAAATAGTACACAAATAGTACACAAATAGTACACAAATAGTACACAAATAGTACACAAATAGTACACAAATAGTACACAAATAGTACACAAATAGTACACAAATAGTACACAAATAGTACACAAATAGTACACAAATAGTACACAAATAGTACACAAATAGTACACAAATAGTTCACAAATAGTACACAAATAGTACACAAATAGTACACAAATAGTACACAAATAGTACACAAATAGTACACAAATAGTACACAAATAGTACACAAATAGTACACAAATAGTACACAAATAGTACACAAATAGTACACAAATAGTACACAAATAGTACACAAATAGTACACAAATAGTACACAAATAGTACACAAATAGTACACAAATAGTACACAAATAGTACACAAATAGTACACAAATAGTACACAAATAGTACACAAATAGTACACAAATAGTACACAAATAGTACACAAATAGTACACAAATAGTACACAAATAGTACACAAATAGTTCACAAATAGTACACAAATAGTACACAAATAGTACACAAATAGTACACAAATAGTACACAAATAGTACATAAATAGTACACAAATAGTACACAAATAGTACACAAATAGTACACAAATAGTACACAAATAGTACACAAATAGTACACAAATAGTACACAAATAGTACACAAATAGTACACAAATAGTACACAAATAGTACACAAATAGTACACAAATAGTACACAAATAGTACACAAATAGTACACAAATAGTACACAAATAGTACACAAATAGTACACAAATAGTACACAAATAGTACACAAATAGTACACAAATAGTACACAAATAGTACACAAATAGTACACAAATAGTACACAAATAGTACACAAATAGTACACAAATAGTACACAAATAGTACACAAATAGTACACAAATAGTACACAAATAGTACACAAATAGTACACAAATAGTACACAAATAGTACACAAATAGTACACAAATAGTACACAAATAGTACACAAATAGTACACAAATAGTACACAAATAGTACACAAATAGTACACAAATAGTACACAAATAGTACACAAATAGTACACAAATAGTACACAAATAGTACACAAATAGTACACAAATAGTACACAAATAGTACACAAATAGTACACAAATAGTACACAAATAGTACACAAATAGTACACAAATAGTACACAAATAGTACACAAATAGTACACAAATAGTACACAAATAGTACACAAATAGTAGTACACAAATAGTACACAAATAGTACACAAATAGTACACAAATAGTACACAAATAGTACACGAATAGTACGCAAATAGTACACATAATAAACATTGCTTTTATATCATAGTACACCAGCGCTTTACCCCTTGGAAAACTCCGATAATGAGGTTCATATTTCGTTTATAAACTTATTATTTTTTTTTTTTTGGGATTTATGAAAAATGAATGCGATTTTAAACAATCCCAATAAACTAAATGCATCATGGCTGTAAATATACGTTCGTAAAGCAAAAACTAACCGCTGCTATTGAATGACAATCATTTTATCGCTATAAAAATCGGATTTAAATTTTTATTGTCTTTTGAAACAATATAGATGTTGATAAACGTTTCAAGCATTATACCACTTGAAATTGGATTTTGCGTAAACCGAGAACATCGATTACACAATCATGAAACAGATTCCTCGCTTTCTTTTCTTTTTTTATACGACGCCGACGGTCTAGATGCATAGGACGATATTTTTACAATGTTTATTCTGAATTATGGCAATTTAAGTCTTATGACGGTAGTCTTGCTGTATTATCAAACGTGTAACGTGTATCATTTATTTTGAGTTTTAATTACTGATTTATTGCGACAGTTATTAAATAAAAAGAAGGAGTAAACAAACTTTTAGATATATTCTTAGTTTAGCGACGTATACGATTACTGCGATTTAAAGTGTTATTTGTGGAAAAACTCATTTTGTTGAAGTCAACTCTTATCATCAATACACTACTAATGCTACTCGAAAAATCGAAATTTTGTGTTTTATAGATGTAAAATGTACACAAAATTCGAATGCAACAATTCAAAATTTATGCCATCCTAAATTATGCTAGTTTGATTCTCATTGTAAACATACAGTTAGTTAATCTTTTTTCTAGTCGTTGTAACAATTTTATTGAGATTAATTCAGAATTCTACTAATTTAAAAGATTTATGTTAATGATTAAGCTCTTTAAATTTATGGTATTCTGTGTATTATTCCAATTGACCAGTGCGAGTAGGTTCAGCAGTAGTCTGATTTGGCCACGGGCCAAAAATCTACATTAAGAATCATCAAAACAATAAAATAATTCTCAGATAAATTAGATACAAAAAGAGAATTAATTTAGTAGAGCGCCATCAAGTTTTTTAAAAACTTGGAAAACAACTAAATTTAATTCCCTTTTAATAAGTCTTTGCTACCTCAATGTATATTTAAGAAGCGAAAGAAAAGAAAACTCAACCCTAAATTCGATATATACAATAAATAATTAAAATTTGAATACCACAATAAATTTAGGTCTTACAGTATTAAGATGTGGCGTGTATTTCGAACTCCCCTATAATAATTTCCGTCCCTATTGGAGTCAATGAAGTGGAGACGGGTAGAATGATAACTGCATGGAGGAAGGATAATTAAGAGTTGCCGTTTCTTTGTATAAATATGGCAACATGTTTGCTATCAGCGCCATATGGGAGGTATTTGTCCAAATATTTCTCAGTCGGTAATATAGGTACCTACATATTTTATTTTATTTAAAAATAGGCGGGATTTTGATTGTAGCTCTACTTTAATTATTATAACTAAAATGTTGCATTTTTATTGGCATTTTTACAACACAGACAAGATACAAGATGTAACAAAATGCCAATCAAAATGTAAAATTTTATGACACAATTTTAGGAAGGGTAAAATAAATAATGTAATATTAAATATTTCTATTATCTATTATATCATTAAAACTAATTTATAATAAATTTTCTAAATGGACAATATCTTAATAAAACAACTAAACTTAATTTTCTGTAAACTTGGTAACAACACACATGTAGGTGAACCATCCATATAATATGAAATAGAAAAAATTCAACGCAGTACCATAACTTCATATCATTTTGAATTTCTTTTTTCTTTTAGACATTGTCACAGTTTTATACTATCATTATATTTTATAATAAGGTGATGTTTGTTTATTTTAAACAACAGTTTATTTATTAATAATTTATTTAAACTTCTTATTTGGTGTTTATCAGTTGGTTGTGGCCACTCTTTGATAGAAGCGACTTTTTCCTTCTCTACAGCCACGCCATCCTTACTGACTACATGACCCAGGTAATTGATTTTATTTTGGGGTATAGCATCAGTTGGGCAGCTTGAAGTCTTTTAAAAACATCTTCTTAGTTCTTCAGATGTTCATCAAATGTCTTCCCCAAGACTATTATGTCGTCTAAATAAACCAGGCATGTTTTCCAGAATAACCCTCTCAATACGTTTTCCATAAGTCTTTTAAATGTCGCGGGGGCATTACATAGTCCAAATGGCATGACATTAAATTTCCAAAATCCAGATCCGGTGGTAAAAGCTGTTTTTTCTTTGTCTACTGGGTCCATTTACACCTGCCAATATCCAGACTTTAAGTCTAAGGTAGAAAATACTTTACTTTCGGCCAATGTGTCCAAGGTATCGTCGATACGAGGCAGAGGGTAACTGTCTTTCTTGGTAAAATTGTTCAACTGACGGTAATTTACACAGAACCTCGTAGTTCCATCCTTTTTTTCGACCAGGACTACCGGATAGACCCATGGACTGGTAGAAGGTTGTATCACCCTGTCTTCCTTCATTTCCTAAACAATTCTTTCAGCTTCCTCTCTCTTGGCCTCTGGTAATCTTTGAGATGATTGACGAATCGGCCTGGCGTCACCAGTGTCAATTTCGTGTTTTACGACAGAAATTCTTTCTGTTTTTCCTCCTTTTGGTATAAAGATTGACCAGCAACTGCAATCATTTGCTCAAATTTGTCATTGGAATTATCAGAAGTTGTTGTCTGATGAATTATGAAAGTTACTGGTACACAAGTTCTGATTCTGGTCTCTTTCTTGATGGTAATTGGGTGATCATTAACATTTTTAAGACGAACTGGAATCTCTTTAGCAGTCGTGACCAACTGCTTTCCAATCAGAATTCCTCGTCCAACCTCTTCATCGTGGTTCCAAGGTTCCATCATTACAGGTGTTCCTACTTCCATAGTTTCCTGAAGCCGTGGTATTAGAACGGTTTAACTTCTTCCAGGAACCACCGTATCCTCCTGTACAGCAACTGGCACGGTACTGTCCCCATATGGATGTAGGAATACCTTTTCGGCACCAACTTTGATCACTCTGTTCTTAAAGTCTAACTGGAAACCATGTTAGTTCATTACATCCATTCCAAGTATAACATCTTTTTCGATATCAGCGACAATAACAGTATGAGTGAACTTTTCTGTACCAATTCCCAATTGAACCTGGATTTCGCCATGGATTTTGGCACTTTCACCTGTGGCAGTCCGCAGTCGCAATCTTGTTAGTAGAAGTTTCTTACAGTTATTTATAGTTGTTGGTCGTATAATAGTCCTAGTTGCTCCAGTATTTACCAACAGTGTATATTTTTTACCATTTACTTCGCCGTCTACGTATACACTATCATCGCGACATTTCAAAGAGGCTATCAGTATGAGAGGGTCTTTGGAACGGTTTCGGGTCGAAGCTGCTTCCTCTAGGCCGACCCGCTCTAGTTTTCCTGTGGCGTGTTGTCTTGATTCGTTGTGACCCTTGGATGTTTGCATGAACTGCGTACATGTCCTAGTTCCCCACAATTCCAGCACCTGATAGTCTGCGTAGTCATCCTTCTATCAGTAATGCTCTTTATCATGTTCACCAGTTGGTAGAGTTTACCTTCCTCTTCTTCCTCTTTTACAGTCCTTACTTTACTGTACCCACCAGAAGCCTGCGTAGCTGCCTCATATTCTAAAGCAGTGGACAAGACATCGACCAATGTTTTGTGGCGAGCTAAGCAAAGTGTTTTCTGCATCTCGTGATGACGGAGTCCATTAACAAATGTTTGGACTGCTAAAAATTCCATCATGTTTTCCGGAGCTGATGGGTAAGCAGATCGCACTAACCTGGCAATATCTATTTCATATTCTTGAAGAGTCTCGTCTCATTTCTGTTTGCGATTCTTTAACTGTGACTGGTATAAATGCTCAAAGTGTTCGTGGCCATATCACATGTTCAATCTCTTTTTGAGTTGTTCAAAATCATCAGTCTCTTCCACAGGTATAGTCTTATTAATTTTACCATCGGGGACCTTTGTTTAGGTTATGAACAAAATTTTTATCTACTTATGTACTATTTATTCATGAATTAGGTATTATTTATTTACAATTTAAGTACTTTTTCTGTACTATTTGCATAATATGTGTATTAGTTACTATTTTCGAACTATTTTCGTATTATTTATTTTCGTACGATTTTCGTAATATTTTCGTACTATTTTCGTACTATTTTCGTACTATTTTCGTACTATTTTCGTACTATTTTCGTACTATTTTCGTACTATTTTCGTACTATTTTCGTTCTATTTTCGTACTATTTTCGTACTATTTTCGTACTATTTTCGTACTATTTTCGTACTATTTTCGTACTATTTTCGTACTATTTTCGTACTATTTTCGTACTATTTTCGTACTATTTTCGTACTATTTTCGTACTATTTTCGTACTATTTTCGTACTATTTTCGTACTATTTTCGTACTATTTTCGTACTATTTTCGTACTATTTTCGTACTATTTTCGTACTATTTTCGTACTATTTTCGTACTATTTTCGTACTATTTTCGTACTATTTTCGTACTATTTTCGTACTATTTTCGTACTATTTTCGTACTATTTTCGTACCATTTGCGTACTATTTTCGTACTATTTTCGTACTATTTTCGTACTATTTTCGTACCATTTGCGTACTATTTGCGTACTATTTGGGGCAAATGTGTACTAGTCTATGATGTGGTTTAACCCTTGGTTTATAATCTATAGCAAGTAATTTGTTTTTGATATTTTTCATTATTGAATCCTATTTATTTAGTTACCTTATATCTTCATTTACTTGCTTTGTCCCATTTAGGTTTTCCCATTATTATTATTATTATTATTATTATTATCATCAAATTGTTCATTTCAACTGAATTTATTTTTGTTTAATTATTTCTTCTGCGTCGTAAGTTATTGTTGTTACTGTAAATAAAGACCTTAACTTTAAAAATATCGCGACGAATTGATAACCTCCTTTTTTGAAGTCGGTTAAAAAAGGTACGAAAACAAGACAGATAATCTTTAGTTATTTTATATTCCATTCTTTTTGAGACCCTCTGTATATGCACACAATACATTCGCCATGTTTATTCCACTCCAATAATGAAATTGCTAGGCAATGATTTTTAAATATCGTTAGCTTTAGTTAGGAATTAGTATATAAGGTCTTCAGTTATTCTGAATTTCTATTTTTGGGTTTTGTATCAATATCTTTACGTCCTAGTTCTGTTTTATTCAAGTTGTAATATATTCTGGTTGATTCATTTTCTTGAGAGCCTATCCTCAGCTATCATTTTCTATAAAACGTATACGTTTTAGTAATATGCGAGCTATTTGCTATTCTCGACATTCGTTTTAAAAGCGTGTACCTTTTAAAACGGGTGTATACAAGGAACGGAATTTTTCACACGTTTTTGATAAAACGTGCATGTTTTCAAGGATATAGATAATGCCACTTTTAGGATGATTAGTATTGATTGATTTTAACAAAATTCTAGGTAAACCTCTTTTTATTAATACCTACAAATCTAATTTCTTATAATATGGTTTGCAGTACTAAAAAAGTCTAATCGCTGAGAATTTCTTTCACTTATTATTAATTGTATAATTAGAAAACTTGGAAGACAAGAATCCTTAAAGATTTAGACATGCAGTAATGTATGTATGTTTTATTTACAGATAATAATTTGCTTGCGGTTTCTTGCAAGTAGTAGTTCAAAACTCTTCTGTATCACACGTTGTGTCCAGAAATTTTAACAATTTTGTAAAATTGCCACAAAATATTAAAGAACTGAATCAGATGAGCAAAGTTATTTAAATTAATTTTGTACCATAAAAACTAGGTTTTTCATAACGTTCGATTTTTTTGGAATTAAAGGTTGCATTGACTGCACCCGTATAGTTATTTTTCCGCCAAAAATTTATATATGAACATTTATATATTAGAAATCATCATTTGATAAATTCCTTTTTTTTATGGCCTACACATTACTTGAATTCAACGATATAGATAGAGAGTTTACAGTGATGCCAGACATATTATTTGCTTGTTAAAAACGTACACGTTTTAAAAAACGAATGCTCATCGAACGCCAGTCAAGAATATCTACTCAATTTTTAACCACTCAGTTTCGAAAACGGTTAGTTTTTTTAGCGATTGTCGAGGATAGCCGCCCTGCCCTGTTTGTAAGTTCGGCATTGATTCCTCCCATAGACCATACCCTTTATTTTTCCTCTGTTCGTCAAACGAAAAGCTCAAATAATTCTACGACTGATTTATCCAAAATTCTTTTTCACTCTAACGTTTTAAAATATATACCAAACTAAAAAAATAAACAAGTTTTTCTGTTAAATCCTTAATTATCTCTATCTTTTTGACGCATATCCTACAATAAAAATTATTTCCAATAAACTGATTCCGTTTTATTATTCTCCATCAAATAGACATTTAATTAATTTCATTGTAATCGATTCATTCATTCTTATAGCTTTTTTTTATTAAACATTTATAGAATTCGCTTCTGTAGACGGTTAATTAGGTTACTTTGCAGCATTATTGTTACCGTGATGTCTTTTTTATATTTATTTATTTTGTTTTTATCCTGGGCTCGTCTATGTGTCTCCGAATAACACTGAAGCCTATTGGCTTATTGTGTTTTACCCCATGTTAGTTCATAGCACCCACTCTGTCACCTTTGTACCTTGTACACAGGGCCGACTAGAGGGGGGGGGGGGGTAGCCGGGACCAATTCCCGGGGCCCGGGCTTAAATGGGGGCCCGGTAGCGCTGTAAGGGGGACCCGACAACAGAATTTTTTTTTTTTTAGAAGAAGTAATTGAAGTAGTTTATTGTTTCACGGGGGGGCCCGATCTAGAGAATTGTCCTGGGTCTCAGCGGCCCTACTTGTACAGGTTTGTACAGATCCTTGGGTATGCGGGTTCTATACGTTGTTGGATCAACCTGGGGTTGTCCAAAAAGAACCTGTCTTTTGCGATCTAGAGCTTCGCATTCGTACAGTATGTGTTTGGCCGTTTCTAGTTTCTTGTGACATAATCGGCACATGAGTTTCCCATTGTACATGCCAATTTTGTTCAAGTGTCCCTTTACTGGGGAGTGCCCAGTCATGAACCCCGTTATCACTTTCAACTGGTTCCTATTCATTGAGAGTAGTTCTCCAGTTCTTTTGGGACATGGTCTGCCTATGAAGGCTTTTCCATGTGCCTGTTTTGGGGTGTTTCCCCAATAGTTGATATGTTGTTCCCGAATTCAGTCGTTTATGAAACCCCTGACTGTACTTTTTGGTACTCCTGGGTTTGTGTCTGGTTCCGGTATTTCTTCTGACCCTCTTTTTGCAAGTTCGTCAGCCTTTTCGTTGCCTTCGATTCCTTGGTGACCTGGCACCCAAAATAGTTTTACTCTATTTCGGTGTGCCAGTGTTCTTAGTTCTTCGATGCATTCCCATACTAGCCTCGACGTAACTTTCTGACTCAATATGGCCTTAAGTGCCGCTTGGCTGTCTGACATTATTTGAATATGCCGATTTTCGACAGCTCTTTCATTGTTCGTTTTTGCACATTGCAAAATTGCGTATACCTAGGCCTAAAATACCGAGGAATGTATTCCTATAGCATAGCTATGGTTAGTATCAGGGTTTTTGGAGAATACTCCTGCCCCAGTGCCTTCCGCAGTCTTAGACCCGTCTGTATACCAGGTTTGTTCCTGTCGTTGGGCATTGGGCTCCCTTATGGTGATCTCCGCTCTTTCCTGTATTAAAACCTCAAATGGAGTATTAAAAGAGTACCTCTTGGTTATGTGGTCTGATCTCATGTCTAGCACGTCTGCTGTCACTAACCTTAGGATACTCATGTGACCTGGCCTAATGTCAAGATTTCCCAGTGTATTCCCTAAGCTGTAAGCACCTAATCTTGCCTCCCCTTGTATCACATAGTGAAGAGGTGGGAGTCCTATTAGTGCTTCCATTGCAGCAGTGGGGGCTGTTTTCATTGCCCGCGTTATTCCGAGGCAAGTCTTTGTACCTTTCGTTATTGCTTTCCTTTGCTGTGTCTTTGGCCACCACACCAAAGCTGCGTATGTTATTATCGGTCTCACCACCATATTATAAATCCAATATTTATTACCAATATTGTTATTAATCAGTAGATGTATAATTTTTGGTTATATTCTGAGAGCTATGAATCGGGCTTCTATTTATTTTATTTTTAAATATGTTTAGTTTTATAATTTGTGCTTCTTTAATAATTATTTAAAATTGTTATATTTCGAACCTTTCCCCATATGATGGTCTAATGCGACCAAAGGTAAGCCTGGTGGCGCGACGTTGGACACATTTGAACATTTGTTGGTCGCGTAGAAGGTCTTTTCTGGATACCACACGGGTCTTGCAAAATCACAAATGTTCTAACTGTTTAAATCTAAAAGACCGTAAGGTTCTTAACGATCATGCTGTCTGGGATCAAGAAAAATGTACGGCGTATAAAAATTATCTTAAAATATTAAAATCTCAATTATTTGCGATTAAATAGCAACCATCAGTTAATTTCTAACTAAGTATTAAGATTCTAAACTTAATATCAATAATGTAAATATTATATATATATATATATATATATATATATATATATATATATATATATATATATATATATATATATATAACACTAGAGGTTTATGTTCAAAAACTAGTCAGGTTTATAATCATTTGTCTCAAACTGAATATAAAGTTTTTGCGTTAACAGAAACATGTCTTGACTCATCGATTAAAAATTTTGAATTATTTCCAAGTTACTTTAGTATAGTATATACACCGAAAAAAATAAAATGGTTGGATTTACCATTTTCGCGTTGTTAAGCCTTAGATGGTTGGTAGAACCTTCTGATTGTTGTATCAACAATAATTTTGTTACCACAACCATTAGCGAAAGTTTGAAGTAACAGTTTTTTCGAGTTAGCAATTTAACGTTCAACCAACAATTACTAAATGTTAAATAAATGACAACAAAGTATTTATGTTAACTGAACAGTTTTTGTAATTAATGATATACTTTTTTGGTTTAATTCAAGCCTTTATACTTCTTGATCCAGCCAAGACGACTTATTGAGTTAACTTTTTAAATATTTTGGGTCAAACGCCTCGTAAGTTCAACAAGAAAACCTAAGACTGTTGAAACATTGTCATATCGCAAATACGCATGCGTCGAATAGTAAGTAACCCCACCATGTTTACTTTATACGGCAGCCGCCAAGCGGCATCTCTTCTCTAGCTTTAGACTCTAGATTCTGTAAACCACACGGTTATCGGCCATTGTTGTTGTTCGGTGTCAGTGTTAAGTAATTACTAAAATTTAGAGGTAAGTAGATAATTTGGCTAATTTTATTATTAATTATACGTACAGGCGAATGTGGAAATAAAACAGACGAATTCTGAACCCTCTACTTGTTATTTTATATTATTGGGTAATCGGTATGTTAGGTTAGGTAGGCATTAAAAATCATCAAAATGGCTGCTATATAGTTAGATATTAGATAATATACATGCCGTACATTTAAATAAATATTATAAAGTGTATTAAATGGCATTAAAGATTAAGTTTCGTGCAGATGGTCACTTATTAGAGAAAAGCAAATGATAAATTATGTTTTCATGGTAATCCTTCTGGTCTGTATGTTAAGGGTGTCCGACATAAATTTAAATTACAGCTATTGAGCATAAATAAATTTTGACGTGTTTCAGGGTTTTTAAATTTTCACATTTTAAGGGGGGTGAAAGTTTGTATGGAAGTATCGATTTTTTTTTGTTCTCTTTGGAATTTAAAACATAAAAATTGGAATTACAGTCAATGAGCATAAATAAATAATGACGTGTTTCAGGGTTTTTGGATTTTCACATTTTAAGGGGGACGTAATGACTTATACCTTTAATCAATTTCCTTTAACTATAACTATAGCGTTAACAACACGATTCTTCAAAGACCGGTTACCATCACAGATCTTGGAATTACATTTGATCCCACTTTATCAATGAACAACCATATAGAATCAAAAGTATTAGCATCGTACAAAGTGTATGGATTTATTCAAGATGCCGTCATTGCTCTGACTACAATGATAACAGACTCACTTAATGAAAGCAAGCCTTGTTTATGTATATTCATAGATCTTTCGAAAGCTTTTGATACGGTCAGTCATCAGCTACTCTTGCAGTCTTTGGAAGATATTGGTATAAGAAATAATGATCTAAAACTTTTTGAAAACTACCTTACCAATAGATTACAATCTGTGAGAGTGGATAATGTACTGAGCAATATAAAAACGATCGAATATGGAGTACCGCAGGGTTCAATACTTGGCCCTACTTTGTTTAATATTTATATATAAATGGGCTGTTTTCATTGAGGACCAGTGGAAAAATTATCGGATTTGCAGATGATACAGCTTTATTTTATCAGGCAAATAATTGGAAAGACTTAAAACAAATAGCCGAGAAAGATTTCTTGCATATCAAGAAATGGTTAGATTATAAATTATTAACAATAAATATAAGCAAAACGAATTACCTACCTTTTAGTTGTAACTCTTTGGGTTCTCCTACCTTTGACCATCTAAATATAACCGATGCAATGTCCATAAAACCTAAAAATAAAATTAAATATTTGGGAATAATTATTGATCCACACATGAGATGGGATAAACATATCACAAATTTAAATAAGAAATTACGAAGCCTCCTATATAAATTTAAAAAACTAAAAGATCTCTTACCTGTGAGTTATCTAAGAACATTGTACATTGCATTAGTAGAAAGTCATTTACGATATGGAATTCTAGCATGGGGTGTAGCCCTTAAAACACATATCTATCCATTAGAGGTAATGCAAAGAAGATTTTTTAAAATATTATCTAAAAGAAACAGATATCCATCAGATATTTTATATACTCAGATAGAGTTAATGGACATAAGGCAGCTTTACTACCTCTGTTCAGGAATCAGATATCATGTACATAAACAACAAGCTCCAATTGCAATTCATGAATATAGTACTCGGCACAAACATCATTACATTACTCCGTTTATGACAAAAACCTGTACTCAACGGTCATATTCCTATATGGCACCAAAATTATACAATACAATTCCGGAAAACATAAAAATCATTGATAGTATATACTTGTTCAAAACAGAGCTAAAAGATTTTATTTTCAAAGGCGAGCGTCACATTATTGATGATTACTTCTAATACTATAGCAATATATACTTAAGTTTAGGCAAATTAAAAATAAGTTATCTGTATATCATAGTTAGAAATCTATTAGTACCTATTGTGTGATTTTAATATTATTATTGTTATTAATTATTATTAGATTTTACTCTTCTGTAACCTTTTATTTACTTTTGGCCAAAACAAGTGTCTATACACTTATTGGAATCCAAAACTTTATTCTTGACATTACTGTGATGTATCTATAGTTATTTTATCTATTGCATTTATTGTATAAAATTAACTGTATTATGTATTTTATTGAATAAAGCAGATTATTAACACTAATGACCTTAGATGTTGAAGCTGTACACCAAATAAAAAAAAAAAAAAAAAAAAAAAAAAAAAATATTATTATTGTTCGTAACAGTCGTGATTTCAAGGAACCGAAGACACTAAAATTATTGCATTATTCATTTGTTAGATCTAAACTTGAATATGCCTTTATTGTGTGGAGCCCATTCTATCAGTTACATATTGATAGAATTGAAGCAGTTCAACGGAGATTATTAAAATTTTTAAGTTTTAAACATGATGGAGTTTATCCCCCTATAGATACACCTCATCACGATCTGCTATTTAGACATACGTTTTGGAGTCTTGATACAAGACACAAATATTATTCTGTGGTATTGCTATTTGAGACAGTTCATTCTAAAGTTGATTTTTCATATTTGATTTATAGTCTTAATTTTGCAGTTCCTCAAACACCTAACTTCCAGGAACACCCGTATATTTTACATGAATACACCCAGAACAAATGTTCTCTTAAAATCCCCTATATAAACCATGTGTAATAATTATGAATCAGTAAGTTGCCAACTTAATTTGTTTTATAGTTCAATTCATAATATTAGGTGTTATTTCTATAATAATGTTGTCTGAAATCTTTAGTTTTGCATATATTCATGAAATGCTAGAAAAATAATTATCTTAGATTTTTTTCTCACCTGCTTTTCAATCAATTAGTATATTATTTCTAGATTAATTGTATTTATATATTTTTGTACTCACTCTGTAATTGGGTCTTGACCTATTGAGTACTGTAATAATAAATAAATAAATATTCTACGATAGGACGTCCGTAGCATTTATAGTCTGCACAACGTTTCAAATTACACTTTTAAAAATGTTTTTGGAATAAGGAATAATCTGGAATATGCGCGTTTGCACACATTGGCGATATGATCACTCCGCGATAGATTAGAATTCACCTAGATCGTTGTACGAGTACACTCCGAATTATTTTTACCAATATGGAGCATTTGTGTATATTTAGGGTCAAGAACCAGTCGCAGAACATTAATGGAGGTTGTTAAAGTCATTTTGAAGTGCCTGATGGTTGTAAAGAGGGTTGACAAATATGTTTGTATCATCGGCATAAAAACATATTGAGGCGGAAACTAGAGCTTGAAGTTCGCTCATGTAAGCAGTAAACAACACAAAGTACTGAGAAGTACTGGGCCAAATATCTAGGGATAATGATTCTAGATGTACAAAAAAATGTTTAGCTCCTAGGAGCTGTCATTATACAACATACTATTTCTTTGTAATCAAATGCTAAATCCAATATGGAATTATGACATTAAGCTGTGGAGTGTGCCAGCAAGTGTAATATCGCCTTGACACAAGTTTCCCAAAATAAGGTCTAAAGATGCATCGTTGATGCATCTTGGTTCTACAGCAACGAACATTTTCAGAGATACTTGACGATGCCCATAGTTGAAGAAGAAATAAAAAAAATTGCTGCGAAACATAAGGATCGATGTTTAAAAATGGGGAATTTCCTTATACCGAGGCACATTATAAATTTACTGATGAAAAATATCTTCAGATAATAAATAATTTATTAAAAATATTAGATAATAAAAATATTTTTATGAAAATCTTTTAGATGGTTTGAAGTTTTCAAATGTTACAAGAATTAGTTTCAAATCGTTTGTAGTAAGTTTGGTTACAAAAGAAAATGAAAAAAATTTAAAACGACTTAAATATAGGAAAGTGTTGTTCAAGAGCCATATATTTCATACAGCAGAATTGTTGTTTACGGACTTTGAGCACACTTTCTTATTTTTGTTTTGAAAACTTTCATATAACTTTGAGAGAAAACATATCATTCATGGACCTTAAATTAATCAAAGAGTGTACAAAAAGCAAAATATTACCGGAAATTTATGTGTCGAAATAAGTTTAAACATCGTTTATGAAAAATATATGTTTGCAGTAAACTTTTTTAAACATACGTCTAATTAATCACGTATGTAGTCATTCTGATATAAATAAACCGGGTGTTTAAATTAAAGTGTTACAGTTTAATACCGCCTTTTATAAAAAAACGTTTCAGACAAAAGTTTTATAGTTTTTTTGGGGAAAAATTTGGGCTAAAATCGTTTTTTATAGTTAACCATAATATGGCCAACTTTTTTGGCGCAGCAAAATTTTCAAGTAGGTGTAGCTCAATAAGTAAATGTCCAATAAAAAAAATGTTTCTTTTAAAAGTAACTTATTTTTTCATAAACTTTAAAAATGTATATAAAAAAATAAATTTAGCCAAAATATTTCCCCCAAAAAATTATAAAACATCAGGTATATGTTAGAATTAGTTATTATTTTCTTTAAAATTATTTTTGGTTTATTTATTAACAATTAAAGGTTTTCAACCAATTTATATGAGCCATTCATTTTGTAACTAAAACATTAACCTTATTTTAGAGAACTTTAGACTCACTCTGTCCATTTACAACTGTTGTTACATCGGATTCTCTGCTCATAAGGCACGATTTGATAGTACAATCGATAAATATATCAGTATGTTCATAATAATTGCTTCTTGAGCTATATCATAAATTGCGGACGTGTCTTTACTCAGATATGTAGTTTTTTTTTCAAAGCAAGCTTTACTTGATATAAGTTTTCTCAACTCTATCATATTCCACACCACCAAGGGGAATAAGTTCTAAATCCTACATCGATAAAAAATATATCCTTTATGGAACAATCACCTATCAAATATATAAATACCTTCGATATAAAACTCTTTTAGAATAAATAAATAAATATTGATCGAACTCTTACACAACACAAAAAAAAGATAATTTTTAATAAACTCCATTCATTCATGATTCACAAAATAGGCTATTATGAGGTTTATTGAAGAAATATACCAATTTTTCTTGTAATTTACTGCTTTTAGGTATTTACAGTTCATCAAATTTCTAGAGGCTTTCGACGGCTAGACAGAGAAAGCACTACTGACAGGCATCCCGACGGATTTACGCAATGAAAGTACACTCTGCGCATCAAGTATTTCACTATTTCATTCAGACCTAAATGTCAGATGTAAATTTCGCTAAAACATTTCTTTTATTTTCGTTTGTGTTTTTTGCTTATTACAGTTTAATAGAACCTAAGTATGGAGTTTAATAGCAAATTAAGAGGCCGCGTGATTATCAGTCAATCTCGCGAAATAATAGCCAATGTTATAGAGTTTATGAGAAGAGAAGGAAACTTTAATTCACCTTCAATACCATTTAAAAATGTAAATGATCGTGTTGCTGCAGCCACAGGAGTATCTAAAAACACTGTCGTCCGCATTTCTGGAGAGAAAAAAAGAATCGATAACCGTGAGATATCGGAATTTTCATCACCAAGAAAAACCATTAAAAAACCAAAAACAGTTAATGATATAGATGAAGCTGCACAAGAATCAAATTTTATTTTTTTATTATTAGATAGCTATTTTTGTTTCTGAGTTGTGTTCATTTACAGGCTCAATTTTTTTCCGTTTCTCCTTTTTGATTTTATATGGGGTTTCAAGTTGTTTTTGACTTATTTTGACGTAAATCACAACAACACACTTTTTTAATAAAGCAAACAAGTGTTAAGAGGTATATGTACGTGTAAACTACAATTACAAAAAATTTATATGAAACCCATGAAACCACCAACAAAAATGTAAAGCTAGCTTCCGTACTAGAACATTGTGTCATTCGTCGAGATAATTTATCGTTTTGTTTAATAGATCAAGAAATGTAAATATTCCCCTGTTATTTTTTATAAAATTATAAGAGAAATAAATTTTTTTCTAAATAGTATAGTTTATTATTTTGTAGAAAAACAAAATTTCGAAAATTTTAGTAATGTTTCAGAAACAACCGTTATTAATAATAGGTACCATTTTCCTTAATAAGGTAGAAATAAAATATAAACTATTTCCACGATTTACAAAGGCCTACAAAAAAATTATAGGTATTTTCCGCTATCCTATAAAATTTATATTTTCTGACTCAATTTCAAAAGTTTGAAGGAATTCCAAAACACCTTTTATGGTATAATAATTATTTTCAATTCTACATACTATCTTTAGCTGCTTTTAAAAACGTTCTAAGAAAGTCCAATCAGACCCATTTAATCCCTAAACTATTCCACACTTTTAAAATTTAATTACCTAAAAATATTAAAAACTATTTAAAATAACTTGTTTAACAGACTGTACAATAGCTGTCTTAGTCACACGTAGCGCGTTCTCTGTCTGGGCGTCGAACACCTCTAGAAATTTGATGAACTGTATTTTTACTTCGAAACTACATTGCATTTTATATTTTTAACGAACATTAGTTATGTTGGCGAGAAATCTGCAAAATGTTCTCTTGAAAAATTAAACACTTTAGATAGGGTGAGAAATGTGTACAGTAAGATAGTGTAATAGGTCAGAAAGAAGGTAAAAAATTTAAAATTTCCTCTAACATTTTTATAAACTTTATGGTAAGATAAAGTACCGTATAAATCGAAACCAGCTGATTTTAAAACTTGATACAGGGTCGGCAATGTTGTTAAAATGGCAAAAACTAAATTATTTAAAGGCAGGTGAGTAAAATTCGTACCTAAAGCGTACTGTTGGCATTAAGTGGGGCACTTACCACTGATGTAATGGGGCCTCAAAGTGTAAACTGATATACTCAAAAGAAAATCCACAATTTGTGATAAATAGATCCCTAGGTTTACTAATAATTACTTTTGACAATGATCTATTTCCTTATACTTGTAAAAATTCGGAAAACCGATACGTGCAACTCACGAGAACCAAGATCTAAGGAAAGTTTTTTCTTCAGTTCAAACCAGAAAAAAAAACCGGAAACCGTTAGGCAAAATGGAGGCGATTCCCACCAAGGAAGTTCTCCTTCTTCTTGCCTAAATATGTTATGGACTGACAGCCAAGGTCTTAATCTTCAGGGTCGCCGAAACCTTAAGCCATTTAGGACCACCTCCTAAGCGAGAAGAATATTCGACAGCCGTCATATTTTGTTTGCTAACCTAACTATGTTGTTGTGATCGACTAATAATATATTTATTTTATTTCAGGACATTAAAACGAAAAGATCTAGAAACGAAGGAGATTTAGGAACAAAGGAGATTTAGGAGTACTTTTTCCTGTGGAGACAATATTCCTTTGTACAATGTTACCTTACTTATAAATAAATGTTTTATCAAGTGGAAAGAGTTTATTTACCTTAGAAAATGCAAGAAAACCACTAAAAGGGTGGAACATTTGGTGATTGTAACAAGATTCAGAAATTTACATTTTTGAGCCATCTACCTGAGGAACCCGTGAACCGCAGTTATTTTATCAAGCAAAACTGAATGTCTTAGTCAGGGATTTGGGACTTCCAAAAGACCTCTCTGAGGTTTAAGAATCAAGGCTTAAGGAAAAAAAATTACTTGCTCCAGGTACTACATTTTATTAGTATAGAAATCGTGAGGCTGAATTTGTCAATTACTTTGCCGCAGCTGGTTCACTTGTATATTGTCAAAATGTAACTGACTTGGTTATTCACCTAGGTGCTCCTGAATACAATTCTGCCGAGTGGAGACTTTTTATAGACTCTTCAAAGAGAAGTCTTAAAGCTGTTCTACTTCATAATGGCAATTTATATGCATGTGTGTCTGTTGGTAATTCTACTCAGCTAAAAGAAAATTACGAAAATCTTGAGGTACTGCTATTAAAATTAAACTACAGACAACATAACTGGATTCTATGACCTTAAAATTTTAGGGTTGCTTTTAGGTCAACAATCCGGATATACGAAATACCCATGTTTCCTATGTGAGTGGGACAGTAAAGCAAGAGATGACCTCTAGACCAAAAAAAACTGACCACCAAGAAAAAAATTTTACATCTGGCTCCAAAAACGTAATTCGGAAAAGTCTAGTTGATCCCGAGAAAATTTTATTTATCCCTCTACATATAAAATTTGGGCTGATGAAATAATTTGTCAAAGCTCTAGACAAAAATGGTGGTTGCTTGTGTGAAACATTTCCGGGTCTCTTTGAAGCTAAATTAAAAGAAGGCATCTTTGTTGGGCTACAAATAAAGAAAATTAATGAAATTGAGCCGGTTATGCAGGAAGACGAAAAAGTAGCATAGACAGCTTTTAAACAAGTTATAAATAAGTTTCTAGGAAACTACAAAGACCCTGAATTTGAAAGTATTGTTGAAAACATGTTGGACAAATTTAGAAAGTTAGGCTGTAACATGAGCTCAAAAATTCATTTTCTACATGCTCATCTTGACTATTTTCCGGATAATCTTGACATAAAAGAGATGGAATGGGGACATCAAGGGCGCTGGGATATCAAAATGATGGCAGACTACTGTTGGATGCTTAAAAGGGACCGTCTTACCGCAGAATATGCACGAAAAATAACAAAAAGCTTTTCCGGAAACAGAAAGATTTTTCAAGAAAAAATATATTTTTACTTTTTGCATTCTTGTAGTATTTTGTTTAAAAACCTTACGTGATAGAAAAAACTAAAAGCAGATTTAAAAACAGCGTCACTGAAGTACCCAATTTCAGTTGAAAAGTTCAATTTACATTTTACAGAGTATTTAAATACAGGCCTGTGTAATCGATCTAACAAAAAAATCTAACATCAGGTGTAGGGTACACGTGTATTTTCGTATTTGTTTTGTGTTCCGTGAAGTTTTGTGGTAGTTTGAATGACATTGAGTAATTGCATCAATTTTGGAAAATATACATCAATCTAAACTTCAAGCCACAGCTCCTGTTGTTAAATCAACTCTTCTTTATATAGCCTTGCCAAGTTTCGACCGGACAGCACTGATAGTCATATTTAGCAACAAAAAAATAGAGGGTAATAAAACTTAACACATTCGCGGACAGTGACGTGAAATCACGTCATTGGCCTTTGTTTCAACAGGGCACTAAAATATAGTCAAGTGTGCTCAAATTGTCACAGTGGTAGAATAAGTACTTTTATACACAGAGAAACGAAACATATAGCTTTAAAATCACATTTTTCCAAAGAATTAGAAATATAGATAAAAACCATTACGTCACATAAAAAAATAAAATGAAAAACGTCAATTTTAAAGAAAATATGTATTCATATGGAATTAAAACTAGTAAATAAATACAAAATGCTTTGGTAAAAATAACAAAAAAGAGATAAAGACACTTATTTATGCCAATCCTGGAAACATTTTCTTTCACAAATGGGTGGCTTGTCGACGCAATCCCGACACTGCCAAGCAGTTTCTTTTCTTTTTTTTATCATATAACAATGCTTACAGCGCTTAGAATATTTCCCCCGTTTTTTAGAATCTTCTGGTATAGGGATGGCCTCAAGAACATGACCAGCATTCTTCCTAGATTTTTTAGATGGCATGGATTTAGTTCGTTTTGGTACAGTTTTAACAAATTACCCGCCATCTTTTTGATCAGGAGAAATTTCGAACACTAGAATATGAAGAATTACTTTGAGTGTATTCAGGATCATCTATGGAATCGTCGGTACTATATGGATCGTGTGCGTTTTTAGCATCCGATTCTGACCCTTCAACCTTCGTATCAAGCTCATCATACCACCTAAGTAGTTGTTGTTCTTGCTCTTTGTCCATTTTAGGTACGTACTAACAAGTATTTAGCACACACAGTCCCTAACAATGCGTAAATCTGAACTAAACGCGCCAAAACTTTGTCTATCGCCGAACCAAATTTTTCCCCCCACCAATGACATTTCGCAAACAATTTTTATCATACAGGTATCTTGTGGGACACTTTTCATAGTTCTATATACAAAATTGACGTTATATCGCGCAAAATGTATCTATAGCGCATCAATCCTTTGACGGCAGTTGCCGTCAGTGTCCCTACTGAGATAATAAATGTTGCGGCTTATGTCGCTTGTGTCCAATTATGCACATACCATAAAATATGTGTGTCCGCGAATGTGTTAATTTTGGTGGTCAGTTCGAGAAACTGTAAGTAGGGTTAGACCTTTTTTATTGAAATCTGCGGAAGGGTGGTTTTCCGCATGGCAAACCACTAAAAAAACCGTGAGAAAATTTTAGTTTAAGGGCCAGTTTTTTTACCGCTCATTAAAGTTGAAAGTAACTACTTGCTGGAGGGGTGGGTGGCTCAGTGGTAGAGTCTCTACCTGTGGATCCAAGGGTCCCAGGTTCGAATCCCACCGTTGGGGCACATGGAAAAGCCTTCATAGGCAGACCATGTCCCAAAAGAACTGGAGAACTACTCTTAATGAATAGGAACCAGTTGAAAGTGATAACAGGGTTCATGACTGGGCACGCCCCAGTAAAGGGACACTTGAACAAAATTGGCATGTACAATGGGGAACTCATGTGCCGACTATGTCACAAGAAACCAGAAACGGCCAAACACATGCTGTGCGAATGTGAAGCTCTAGATCGCAAAAGACAGGCTCTTTTTGGACAACCCCAGGTTGATCCAACAACGTATAGAACCCACTCACCCAAGGATCTGTACAAACTTGTACAAGGTACAAAGGTGATAGAGTGGGTGCTATGAACTAACATGGGGTAAAACACAATAAGCCAATAGGCTTCAGTGTTATTCGGAGACACATAGTCAGACGAGCCCAGGGAAAAAAAAGGTACTATAAACAGTTTGCAGTTAGTAATTCCGTATAATCCATTATTTTAGTGTATTAAAACTTACTGGAACACGATTTACTCGTACCATACAAGTACACTAAATTCCGTAGGGTTAGAGTTATTTTTTCATTACATGCTATGGCGCGAATGATTATTGAGCTTGTATAATATCTACATCACGTAGAGTATGGAGGGGATAACAACCGTTAGAATTAACTTGTGGTTATAGAACATTTAATTATGATTAGCAAACTGCTATTAAAGAGTTTAATTGGCACCATTAAATCAGTTTAATAGTAATCAGAAAGCTAGTGGGTATTAAAGTTTTTAGTAATATGCTATTAGTTATTAAATAATGGACTAATTACAGCAGTTTAAAATTAATACATTTCCAGCAACATTAGTTTAATTACTGGTATTAACCGAAAATGAAGTAATTTGTTAGTGACAATCAAATTTTTTTCTATTAAACATGTTTAATAGACCTTATTTTCTCGGTGTGAATAACAATTTATGGAAAATTAGATGTCCTAATTTCACTGTTCACTTTACTCGCAAAAAAATATAACAATTCCCCGACTCTTATTTGAACATTTTATGACATTCCTGTAGCATATTTATTTTTTCGATAAATATAAGGTAAGTTTTCATCCTACATTGCATCATTTCCGTCATTTTCCTATTACTAAAATAGGAAACTGTGTAAATGTTTGCTGGTATATTAACTTTTCCAAACATGAAAATCACTCTTGAATGCTTTCTTTGCGGCATTTCTCAAGGACAAAGCTGGGTTTCTGATAAACGCGTCTATCTGTCTCGAAATTAATATAGAACATTTTTCTTGCCGTTTATGAGTCAGAAAGAAGACGGAAAGTAAATTGAAAAATATATAACTAAACGGAATTATTCAAGTGACATAGGAAAATATGAGAACTAAATTCAAATTAACAAATGTTTATTTAAACTATGATTGGTCACGGAACAATGGCCTTTAATTTGGCTTTAACATAAGATAAGAAGTTTGTTTAAATAATTCAAAAAGCGAAAATCCAAGATTCCTGTTCTATGGGCTACATACAATTATTTACCTCTACAGGATGACGGTGTTTCAAATGAATACCACCAATATCGCGAATAACAATTTCAAACAATTATTAGTTGACTGACAAATTTGACAAAAAAAGGACAGTCGCCAATATGGCCAATAACAAGCTTAAACAATCAATCAATCAATCAAATCAATACAAAAATGATATTCTTCAATATAACCAATAATCATAGCAATGTTAACAATCAATCACCTGATAAATGTAACGAATTAATAATCTCAGGAAGAGTCAACCCTCAGGTACTTCCGTGGTACTTTTAGGGCCAGTTTTTCAATCCAAGTTTAAACTGAGTTCAGTAAATAAACTGAGTTTAATTAAAAGATGGTGTATTTCAAATGTAGTTCACGTCTGAACCTAATTTAAACTATCCGAAAAATTGAATTGTCAAGGTTGGGCGTTTAAACTAAGATCAATGTTTTGACATTGACATTATATAAGTATAATATTTCACAATTTTTATATATTTTATGTTCAAATTAATAAGTGAGGACGATGGTGAAATTGCTGCCTATGTATGTTCCTCAAATAATATGCAAGATTTGTTTGTCTAATATAAAATGGTTATTAAAGAAATAGAAGCAGGAATTGAAAATTCAACTTATAAACAATCAAATTTATAATAATATATATTTTACATTTTAGATATAATCCTTTAACACCTAAAGTTATGATTCTCTTTTGGATCGGAATTTTTGTTAATTACTACCAGCTACTTCTGTAGAGCACATAAGTAGAGCAAGCAAAATTTACAAACAATTCTTCTTCGTTGCTCAATCCCAGTTTGTACATTTTTTCATCTTCAATTTTAATGAATGTTTTTCAAAACGTCAAACTGGCATAGACCATTCAGTTTTGTCAGAAGTCCCTCGATTCAGAACTACCAACATAAATGAAACTTAGATCAACTGAACTGTGATACTGACGTGACGCTATTTATGTTAATCTCAGTTCTACATAGGGTCCAAGTTCAGGAGAACCAAAGTTTAAATAGTGATTGAAAAACTGGACCTTAGTGAGCGAATCGAACTTCTGATAATATCAATTATTAATATTTAAGTCAAATAGAACAATGTGTGAGTATCAACTAACAGCTTGATTTCACTATAGCACTCAAGACGACCCATTTCGTTCTGTACCCCGCACCCCCCGCTCTTGACTGCTAATGTTCTTTACATTATATTACAATAAGTAATCACACAAACATTTGTTTACCTGCTAACATACATGTTTCGTTTTCGATACACCACCCTGTGTAATAAAAAGAACTGGTAAGAATAGAAAGACTAGTACCTACTTAAACGAGTTCTGTTTTATTCAAATGAATTTAGCAGAATAAAAGGAGTAAATGAAATTCCTACGTTTGAGAATTCGAGTCAACACAAACATTGGCAACCATTGAACTAGAAACACGTCCAACAATTTTAAAATTGTAACATTCCAGCTCCATCCTCAAATGAAATCTTAGTAGAAAATAATCTTTGCTAAAAGGCTTTGTTAAACAACTTGTCACCTCTACTTAATTGTACAAAATGTTTATAAATACGTAAATAAGAGAGTCAACAAAATTTTCTCTTTTCAAAATAACACTAGCTTGAAATGGCCGAATGTTTTTTATATTACCGTTTTAAAGAAAATTATTTACTTGGTACTTGGTTCCTAAAATTTTAATTGAATGAACTAGGAAAATAAATTTTGCTTTGTCTTGACATCCACAATGTACGGCGGTCTAAGATGAATAAATAAACTAGAAAAGTAATAATAAAATGCAATGGAGAAGAATATGTAAAAACTGCATTAAGAAAGAAAGTTAGAACTTGACATAAATTAATAAGATTAACTACTAGTAAATAGATAAGACTTTTAGATTCCTATTCCGTAGGAGAGGTGTCTATATCACATAGAAGTATCATAAATTTATTTAATAGTACTAAGTATTGTAATTTACCGATTATGTAACAGTTCGACAGTGTCAAATGCCCTTACTAGATCAATAAATGTTATATAGGTTAGATTATATAGGTTAGAGGATCGCTTATATATTCTGAAATTAGTTTAATGTCTCTGCTTTTAAACTGTCATCTCCTGGTGATTTCATATTTTTTAATTCAGATATTATTCTTATTACCTGTGATGCGAGGGGTTATAAGTTTAAACCCACGAGTAGACTTTTTTTTGTTATTTATTTTATTTTATGAATTGGTAAACCTCAAATTATTTTTTAAAGATTAATTTTATGTTAATGACTTCTAATCAGATTTAACACTATGGCCTTTAGCAGTGAAACCTTTTGAAAGGATTAATATAGATTTTTTTACAATTAGGGCTGCGACTATTTAATTATAAAATATGCTTTTAATAAGTGGGTAGAGGTTTTTAGAATGAAAAACATGATAGCATATGAAACAGAAGGGAAGTTCAGAAAGACATTTACTAAATTTGGTATTCCTAGTTTAGTAATAAGTGATAATGGGCCACTGTTGGTATACAGATCTTTAAAAACATTTTTTCAAAAAATGGAGTATCTTATGTTACTTCACCCGTTTATTATCCAAAAAGTAATGGAACAGCTGAAAACTCAGTAAAAATATTTAAAAATAAATTAAAGACTGCGATAGATGATAATAGAAATCAGAGAATCTCTATAATATTGTTCACTTACAGAATAACACCACATACATCAACAGGTAAAATTTTTAGATACTGCTTCTGATGACAAATATTTACTGCTTAAAGTAGCTTTGATAATGGGAGTTTCAGGAGGCTGCAGATTTTGCGAACTGTAGCGATGTCCACTAATAATGTTGACGATAGAGGAAGTGTATTAGTGGTGAAAATTCCCAAAACTAAAACGAAAGAATATTCACTGTTGTCAATGGAAGCAATAATATCAATGCAATTGATGTGTTTCAGAAATATAAAAAATTGCGCCCGCAAAATGTACCACATACACGACTATTCCTAAACTATAAAAATGAAAAATGCACGGTACAGCCCGTAGGTTTCAACACATTTTCCAAAATGCCTCAGAAGATAGCAGAGTTTCTTGGCTTAGAAAATACGGGAGACTATACTGGACATAGTTTTAGACGATCCTCTGCCTCTTTGCTGGCGGAAGCAGGCGCCGATTTATCGATATTAAAAAGACATGGAGGATGGCGTTCTGACTCAGTTTCAGAAGGATATGTTGAACAGTCTATAAGAAATAAAATAGAAATTTCAAGAAAATTATTGGGTAATGAAGTTGCAGTAGGTGCACCTGAAAAAGCTGGGACAGTAGCCAATAATAAATATAATATATCAAAGAATACATTACAAATTTCCAATTTAAACAATGAACCCATCGCCATCGGTATAAACATCGATTCTAACAATGGACCCATCCATTCAAACGTAGTGTCTAATGTTTCAGAGCAACTAACTATTCCATTAAACAACGAAATGAAGCTCCAGTTTAATAATTTAAATAACTGTAACTTTTATTTTGATTATAAAAAATAATTATGCAAAGATAGTTTCCATTGTAGTTTTCATTTAATTATTGTTTTCATTGTTTCCATAATTATTGTTACAAGTTGATTTTTATAATAAAACTTTTAGACTGATTCCATTGTTTATTATATTGGCTTTACATAATATATGCACACATGCCTAAAGAGTGCTAATATCGATACCTAAATAGCGACTTCCACATTTGGCTGTCGACAGTAATATAGGTACATTATTAGGTTAACTAATAGTGACTTATAAGTTTTTTAAGTCACTAGTGACTTAAAAAAATTTTAACTCACTCTTTTAGTTGCTAGTGAATTATTTGTTATTGTTGTTATGGAATTGATAAAGTCATTTTAATGTGTCAAAATTGGATAAAAAATAATATTCAATGGTGTACAAATGCGGATTCTTCATCAAATAATGAATATTGTATGTCAAATAATAATTATTTTATAAATTTACCTATAAATAATAACAACAGCTCATTAGTTGATTTTCAGATTTCACAGAGTGACAGTGATACTTCTTTTCTAAGTATCTCAGATGAAAATGTTAATAGTTGTGTACAAAACACACCTAGGCAGAGTGATATCTCTGGTGTAACTGACATTTGTTTAGATAACAGTGGAACAAAAAGTCCGGTATTAGAGGTTAATGTTAGGGAATATAGGAATTCTGATTTTAATGAAGGAAATAGACCACAAAGAATAAGGACCAAGCCCTCATATTTAGCAGACTATGAGTAAATATTAATATTTTAAATGTATTATTGAATGGTATTTTGTGTGTTATAAAAATATAGTACCAGTATTTTTATTTATTATGGTGTCATAAACTAAATTAGTTATGACACATTTATACAAATACATATTTGTTTAGTAAATGTAAAATGGAAAATGATATGCCGTTGTATATGAAATAGATTTATTGTTACTTTCAATAAAAGGGTACAGTTAATATTTAATTGATGTTTAAGTAAATGTGAAAATTTTTATTTGTTTCAATTGTGTAGGGGTGTGATAACTGTAAACGCACTTTAACCCTTTTTAAGTTGGTACAAAATGTTGGTACCCAAACTCAGCGAATTGTCACACATGCGCAGGGACTTGAATAGGGGGTGATGAAAAGATATAGACGTATTTTATCGAAGGTTAATATAATTGAGATTAAAGTACAATAAGTGAACTGGATGTATTATTTAAAACTACTAACTCCAACCCCATTCTTTCCATATATATTTGTTTTAACAAAAATTATTACACCGTCATTTTGACTGAATCTTCCTTAATTATAAATTGTTTTATATCATGAAAGGTGCGTGCTGTCTATGGAAGCGGGAAGCGATATCAAGCTATTTGAGAGTTACCTGAACGAAAGAAAACAGTGTGTGAATATTAGTGGAACTCACAGTGATTTCAGAGTTGTAAAATATGGAGTACCACAGGGAACAGTCCTAGGACCAATTCTATTTAATATATACTTGAATGATATATTTCTACAAGACACAAAAGGTGATATTGTGAGTTTTGCTGATGACACCGCGGTCTTCTATAAAAATGACAATTGGTCAGCTCTCAAAAATGACATTGAATTTGACTTTGTTAAAATAGTTAATTTTTTTGAGAGCAGTCTACTTACAATAAATTATAAAAAAAACCTTTTTCTTACCGTTTACTTCATATAGCTCCGACTTACCACCATTTGAACAAATATCTATTACTGTATCCACAAGAGAAATGCTTCATATAAAAACAACAAATAAAATTAAATATCTCGGAATTTTCCTTGATTCCCATTTAAGATGGGACCATCAAATAAACTATTTAATAAAAAAACTAAGATTTGTACTATATAACTAACATCCTAAAATTAACTTACCTCAAAATTCTTTATTATGCATTAGTCGAAAGCCATCTAACGTACGGTCTTATTGCTTGGGGATCGACTGGTCAAACTCTTATCGAATACCTACAAAAAATTCAAAAAAGTATATTAAAAGTTTTATTTCACAAACCCAGAACCTACCCTACAATTGAGCTCTACCAAGAAACTGGAGTGCTAAATATTTACCAATTATACGTAAAAGTGATTTTACTAAAACAACATAAAGATAAAGCCACTTTAAAGTCAATCCAACATAGCTATCCAACTAGATATAAGGAAAGCGCTGCCGTAATACCCAAAATGAAAAAGCTATAGGAAAAAAAAGTTTTACATACCTGGCTCCAAAATTGTATAACCAATTACCATCTGATTTAAAAAAAATTAACTCCGCAAGTTTATTTAAAAAGAAAATAAAAAATTGGATCCTATCTTTTCCGACTGCTACATTGCAAAACTTTATTTCGCCGCGAAATGAAACATGTTATAGTCTGTCAATCTTATCGTGATTTAAAAAAAAACCTAATAATTTAATGTCTATTAATATTCTAATTGATTTTACTAACACTGTTTTTTGATTGTCCTTTTATATTATATTATATTTTACAGTTAAATTGTTTAAAATTCTATTATGTGAATCTCAAACATTTCCTTTTATAATGTACCTATACTTTTTAATTTAATTTTTATACATCTATTTTTCATGATAAATGAACTACTGCATTCACGCACAAGCCTGCTTTTGTGAATGTACACTCTATTTGCCATGAATATATGGGTGTCTACTTATTTACCTATCTCGTTTTTTATATACATGTATTTTTTCTAAATCTAAATTGTAATTTTAATTGAGGCAAATAAAGATTATTATTATTATTATGTATTAGATGGCATTCCTCAAGAGCGATTCTTAGGATTTTTGGACGTCACTAGCGAACGAACTGCAGATGCATTGTTTAAAATTGTTTGTGACATTATTTCAAGTTTAGAATGTAGTTCTAACCTTGTTGCCCAGAGCTACGATGGTGCTGCCGTAATGGCTAGCCATTTAAGAGGCATTCAGGCTGAAATGAAAGAAAAGTTTAAACTTGCAATTTTCGTACACTGTATCGCACATAGACTTAATTTGATTTTATTTCTTCTTTTCAAAGTCATCGAAAAGAACTCGCGCTTTGGACGTTCACGTTCAAAGAAGGTTTCCAAAAGTTGCTCCGACGCGATGGAACTACAATGGACGTTTAGTGCAAACAGTGTTTCAATACTGTGATTCTTTGATAAACTTTTTTCAAGATGTTTGGGATAATAAAGAAACATGGGATGCTGAAACTGTTACTGCTGCTAAAGGGTATTTGCATTGGCTCAAACAAAACTTGGATTTAAATTTTTTGCTCAACATTTTTGCAGAGATTTTCCCTTTTACTGCCATTTTATTCGACATTTTACAGACAAAGTCAAATGACATTGGCTTTTGCATTAAACAAATTGATGATTTTAAAAATAAAATGAATAAAAAACGAGTTTGAACACTTTTGGAATAAGACTCGAAACATTGGCTTAGAATCTGAAAGAAAGAGAATTAGAAATGATAATGTCGGCGACAGAGAGACCTCCAATCGTCGATTATACGCCAAAATTTTTGATAATATTCTACAACAAATGAACTCTCGATTTCAAAACTTTAACGGATTAAAATTTGTTGAATTGTGCAATTTTAATATTAGTAACTACGATTCATCAAAATTTCCATCGGAAGCTTTTAATTCACTAAAATTAAATTATGGAAATTTTTTTGATATTCCAGCATTAAAGTCCCAGTTAAGTGTTATTTATGAAACCACTGAAATTAGTGATAAAAAGACGCCCATCAATGTGTTTAAATAAGTCACTTTGTGAAGTCGTCAAGTTGTGTGAATAAGTACTAACCATCCCAGCCAGAAGTGCGTCAGTTGAGCGAAGTTTTTCAGCTTTAAAGCGCATTAATTTAGCCCTAATATCCATTGAAAAACAGCTTGTTAAACAGTTATCAGAAAATCCAAAATTTTACGACGATGTTATAGACAAATTTGCAGCCATTGAGGATAGGCGAATAAATCTTAAGTATAAATAAATGTCAACTGCTGTGTCAACTGTGCGAAAAATGCTGGAGAAAATAAAAAAAAAACTTCAGTTAAATGTTTTTTTTTTACGTTTAAATAAACCAAGGAAGCTTTTCCATGGTAAGTTTTTTTATAGCTTCTAGTACTAAACTAGGTAATAAAGTAATATTAACACTTCAAAAATCTAAATCTTGAATATCCTTAGTACTGTGGAAAAAAGCAAATTTTTGACAAAATGGTGAATGCGCCGCGAAAAATTTTCGTCTGCGGCGCTGTGCTTACTGGCCTGCTGTATTTTTATACAATCGTTTCCCCTTCCAAAAATGTCACCGCACGCCAATGTATCATGATAAATTAAATACCATTATGTCGCCAACTATTCTTGTCTTGGTCAATACAATACAGTCAATGTCAGTTTTAATTTCTTCCACAAATATTTTTAATTCATCTAAGTTGTAACGTATACTTCGGATATTTTTATTATTAAGAATAAAGTTTTGTTAGTTTTCGTTTATTCTAAGTATTTCATTTAACTTCATTAGAAATTGCTATGGGAAAAGTATCGAGTTTAGTTAGTGTAAAATCGGACAAATACTGATTCATATTATTTTAAATATCTACCCAATATAAAACATAATTATCAACGCTATACTATACCTACATAAAATTGTTCTAAATCTATTAAATAAAATTATCAATGTAAAAAAGTTTAGTGGACCTATAAGCTATTTGCTTCTAGTACGGATTGTTGTTCGTTTTGGAGTCGCAGAATCTTCAGTTATGGTATTTTCCTAGTCTGCTTGGGTTTGTAACTTTTAGTAGTAGTATCAGTAAAACGTTTCAAAATAGCTTTTTATTTATCATTTTATAATCTAGGCTAGTCTGGATAGCGGATATTTGAAATTTAATCTTCTAGAGGTTTGTTGAATATTTAGTAGGTAGGTGGATTTATTTGGAACGAGAATTCTGAGAGATACATTATATTTTTATTTACCAATTTATATAAGATAAGATTGGCATAAAAAGAAATGCGATTCTGTATAGATTAACAACCTCAAACGTGATCTAAATGAGATTCTTCTTGATAAACGAATTGGAAATTATAGTATTTTGGGGACATATTTTACAACTAAGCCTAAAATTAGCCGAACAAGGCGCCAATTTTGAAAATAAAATAACTTTTAATTGATTTTTATTCGGAAGATAATTATTTTTTAGAGATAAATGTCTATTAAAGAAACCAGATTCATTATTTAGAAAGTTGCTACCTGTGAGACTACTCTATTAACTAATCGTTGGGGGGTCATGGAGGGTATATCTGTTTTAACTAACTCCTAAACAATGTACGTGTTAGTTATTATATCTGTCGGTTGCATACACTTTGATAATTGTTACGAAATAGAGTTACGAACGTTTTACTATTTGTAAAACTAAACATAGGTAATATGAGAGCTAATTATTTTCGTATATTGATTTTTGATTTATTTGAAAATTATGAAGACACAAAATTGGAAAAAATACACCATCCATTGGTTTGTTAGTTGTAATAAAAAATATAGATATTATTTTATTTTTTGTTAATTCATCAACTTGTAAAACAGTTAGTCGCTGTTGTAATTAAGTTCAAATTTAGTTTTTTCTAAAAATGCCATCCGAATTAATTTCGTAATAAAAAATACACAATTGATATTAAAATTTACATAACAGGTTATTGTCCTAGACCAGTGGTCGCCAACCTCTCAATGTGTTGAGCTACTTTGTTAATTTTGGAATAAACAGCGAGCTACCCACACGGAAGCCACGTAACGCAACGTAAATGAAATAATCCACAGTTTTATCATTATGTGTATTTATTTTACTATTTAACTGGTAATACATAATACATAGGTACTAATAATAAACTAATAACAAAATAACTAATATTACTAATAATACTTTGTAATTGTCCCTTAATTCAAAAAACAGAAGTAATAAAATATTTAGGTATTATGATTGACCAACATGTAAGATGGACAGAACATATTCATTATCTTAATAAACGTTAATTATGATATACAATTCACTAGCCGAATCATTGTTAAGATATTGTATAACAGTTTGGGGAGGGACTTTTACAACTACTCTGCAGACATTGCAGACTACACAAAATACTCTTTTAAAAATTATATTTTGTAAAAATAGACTATTTCCAACAATTTCATTATATCAGGATACAAATGTACTAAAATTGAGACAAATATACACCTTTCAGTGTCTTCTAAGGATGTACCTCAAACAAGCAAACTTCGCAAAAAGAACTACATTTACAAGGGCAGCAACTAATTAAATATAAACATAGACTTTTTCTACAAAACTGTAACCCAAAGATCTTTTTTCTACTTTGGACCTAAACTGTTCAATTTGGTTCCTTCGCGTTTAAAAGAAATAAATAAAATTTCTACATTTAAAAAACAAATTAAAACTTCGATCTTGACAAATCCTCAAGTATTTGAAATTTTTTAAATTATTAAAATTAACTTCAAAATTACTAAATTTTAATTTAGTTCGCCTTGCCTTATCTTTTTCTCTGACTGTGCCTCCCACTTTCTCACTGAATACCCTATCTATTATACTAATTTTTTTTTTAATTCACTTAGTTAGCTTCTTCATGTGGAAATGGACATAACAGGAATAAGTGCCTAGGTCACTCCACCATTGAGGAAGCTACCTAAATATATATTATAAAAGTAATATTGTAACAATCTGTTAAATAAAAAAATAAAAAAAAAATAAATTACTAGTACGTACTTGTTCTTAGCTACATTCCTACCTACCTACCTACCAACCAAACGAAGGTGTTTGAAAAATAAACACAAACTTTTATCCAGCCACAACGGCATGTCAGGTAAGATTTAAAAATATTTAATAATAACAACAAAAAAGTAACGCACTATCATGAACATAAACATTGAAAAATAAAAAAGCACGTTCAATGAGAAGGCTGACACTCAGACTCATCGATAATTTTTTTAATGTTTGCAGTATAATTTGATACAGCCATTCGAATACAATTATCCAAATGTTCAACTGTAAGTCGATTGCGATATTTCTTCTTAATAAACTTCATATTGGAAAAAGAAGATTCACACAAATAGGTTGAACTGAATAATGCTTTCACTTTCAAGGCAATACGGCATAGAACTGAATATTTGTCTTTTCTTACAATAGGCCAGATACATTTGGTACTTGAGACTAACGATTCATTTTGAAACTCAATTACTTCCATTTCTGTTGCAGAGATGTCTTCGCCAAAGTTCTGCATAACACAAGTTGCAAACTGTTGGATATCAATTTCCATGAAAGGTAAAACAACAAACTGCGCTACTAAAGCCATTTCGTTGAAATCCTTAAAACGATTTTTGAAGTTATTCTTCAGGGTAGAAACTATTTCTACATGATATTTGCTGTCATATGGTTCTAATGGATTTTGAGATATTTTTTCTGAAAGAATAGGAAAATGCTTGGCATCGCTGTTAATTAGGTTGTGTTCCCAAAACTCCAGCTTTTTGATAAATGCTTTTATATCAGAAATCATTTTCGCTAGTTCTTTGTCTCTCCCCTGAAGCTGCAAATTAAGTTTGTTTAATTTCTCTGTAATGTCCACGAGAAAACCAAAATATCTAAGCCAGATTGAATTTTCTAGTTCCGGAGTCGGTTTATCGCGTTGTTTGAAAAATTGTACCATGCCAGATAGGACATCATTAAAACGTTTCAGCACCCGTCCTCTACTTAACCATCGGACTTCAGAGTGAAGGAGTAGGTCCTCGTATTGACAGTCAACTTCATCGGCCAAGGTTTTGAATAATCTTTGTAGCGCCTGAGCTCTAATCTTGTTCACAATTTTTACCACCAGTTTCATAACGTTGTTTAGTTTCAGGAAATTTCCACATAAAGCTTGCTGATGGATAATGCAGTGGTAACAGAGAAATTTCGGAAAAGTTTCATCTTTACGACATAACGCCACCAGACCCTTATCACAACCCACCATAGTTGGAGCGTCATCGGTTGTCAAGCCTACCATTTTCGATATTGGAATTTTCTCGGAAGAAATAATATTTTTTAAATGAGAAAACAACTCCTGTCCAGTAGTGTGTCCTTTCAGTGGAATAATTTTCACAAGATCTTCTTTAATGGTAAAATCACTAAAAACCATCCTGACGAACACTGCCATCTGGGCAATGTCAACGACATCTGTTTATTCATCCAGTTGAAGTGAAAAATAATCACAGTTATCTAAGTCAGTTCTTAACTGTAAAAAAATATCATTGCTCATTACTTCTACACGTCTCATCACTGTATTAGCAGAAAGTTGCATAGATTTTATAGCTGAAACTATCTCGTCTTTATTTCTAAAGTTGGCAAATAACGAATCAGCAGCTTCTAAAAACTCCTGTTTTATCATTTCCCCGTCTTCATAAGGTTTGTTTTTTTGTGCAATTATCTGGGACACACGGTACGATTCTTCAGTTGCAGCCTTATTTTTGTCGACTGTTCTTAAAAATATTGATTGTTGTCCAATTAACTGCTTTTTTAACTGTTTCAGTTTCTCCTTTCTGGCGGCAGAATGTAGTGGGAATGATTTTTCAAAATTAGAATGTACAGTTTTATTATGTCTCTCAATATTTCCTTTTTTAGCAACGGAGACCGAAGTATTACATAACAAACACACATTTTTATCTTTAACTTCTGTAAAAAGTATTGTTCTTCCCATCCCGAATGAAAGTGGTATGTCTTTACCTTCTTACAACTGCTTGCCATAATATTATTTTTTGTTGTTCTCTACTAAATCAACCGCTGGACGTTGGTTCAGTTTTAAACTAAGCGCAATGTGGCCGCGTCGTGCGTATTTATCCCGTTGAAAGCCATCCTGATCGTTATCGAACACTAACGCGCTGGTCCGGCTGGTCGGTTCTAGCCGATTCTATTTTGATGGCGTCAGCGGCAGATCGCTCACCGCAACGTTGCCGCTGTTTATGTTTAATATTATGACAATTAGATTTTTTGTGGAATTTTCGGAAGCTTCTTTGATTTTTGCAGTTTGTATTTTTTAAATTAAAATCGTTGTGTGAGCTACCAGAATTGCCTCCGCGAGCTACCGGTAGCTCGCGATCGGCAGGTTGGCGACCACTGTCCTAGACTAACAAATCGAACTAGAAAGAAGTGGATTTAACTATCAATCGTGGAAGTAACAATCAACAATTCGGTTGAAGTCTAAAGATATCTACGATATCGTCGAAAATACTAGAGGCGAAGCAGAATTTGACAAAAAGACCTAGGAGAGATAAAAGAATATGGAAGTAGTAAACAAAAATAAAAAAAAAATTCAAATTTAAATTTAAATTTTTTACCCGGAGGTAGGTTTATTTGTAGTCTGAAAAGTCAAATATAAAAAAATATAAACTTCTACCTTGTCATTGTCATTTTATCACGTGATCAATAAAGTCTAGAGCGTTTGCTTATTACATCTACATTCAGATCTAATTCTCTATCACGTGATAAAAAATTCACAACATCTCATATGCATCTGATGTGGATATTCAAACGCGGAATTTAATTCAAACATAACTCGAATTTTCAACCATCTTGCTATAATGAAAATTCAACT